>JAECUM010002538.1:0-97500 GCA_016617855.1 Megalonaias nervosa
TTAAAGTATATCTTCATTTTCTTTATTTGATGCCCCATGTATGTTTGTAATTTTCCAAATACTTGCACAACATCTCAGTCATTCATGTTTATTTCTTCGGCCATTCATATTCATTTGCCCATCATTTCTGGTACATTCTGTTTCTCTTTAAATCATATCTGCAATTGCATTCTCTTGTCATCATCTAATTTATGGCCATGGCCTTACAGATACTTCCACATGTTTACCTTTGCGCAATGAATATTTATCAACAACAATATTAACATGAAAACAAATTGTTGGATATAATTCTGGATTATTTGTTGAGTGGATAACTATTTTCTGATCGGTCAGTACTAGCTTGATACACTATACCTTTTTGTTATCATTATTAATGAAATCAGTGCTTGAGGCTAGTACACCAGGCTAGTTTCACATTTGCAAAGACTGTTTTGGCGACAATCACACTAATTTACTTGATGAGTGGTTTAACATCTGTCCATCTGCACAGCAAGCATGTATTGTACCTCGTCAAATACAGGATGTTGGTAGTCTGTTAGTTAATACAATAAACAGATCAGTTTACCATGAAAGGTAAATGCTGACTCACATTTTATTTGGTACATCGACACAAGACCACTGTTAACTGTTATGATGGTGACTGGCAGTAATTTTCAGTGCTCCAACAGATTAGTGTTGGCTGGAGTTTTAATATGTCGGCAAAGTCACTGACTGTCGGTTAGATTAGCATTCATTCAGAGCCCTGTAATTAGGGGTATAATAGAGGAGTAATGTTGAGGAGGACAATTTTGTGCTAATTTGTTTGATCATTGCTGACATGAAAGATAGATGACAAGTGATTATACATAATTTATTGAAAAAGTTAGTGTTTGTGAAACTTGGCATTGTGCAAATGATAATACCACTGTTTTCGTAATATTTTGTTGCTTAGTTAGTTTAATCCATGCCTACATTTTTATTCTTTTTGCACAAAAATGGATATCATAGCCATCAGGCATGGTTGGTGATCAAGTACAGCAGTTTTCTTTAATTGAATATGTCAAAAACATTTCATTAACAAGGATAAAGGCATGTAATTGAAGAAATGTACTCACATTGCAAACTGAGTTTGTTTTGCCAGCTAGTGACCATATTTAAAATGATATGAATGTGTTCGATTCAGATATTTATGTTGGTATCATTATCATTGAAAGTTGATTTGTGCATCCATGCCTTTCAAAATTTTGAGACAGAAACTAAAATGTATCTTGTAAGAGAGTAAGTATTAAGCTATCTTGATCAAATATCTAATTTATGAACTCATTTTTTCTGGATCTTATTGAAAATACTGTCCCCTTTTTTTTAGGACTATGAGATCCGAATTCAGAGTCTTCAAGAGCAGGTTGAGAGACATTCCATGATGTCCTCTAGTATTATGACGGAAGATCTGATCTCAGAGGAAGACATTGGTATGTATGCTCAAATACAGATACAGATGCACACAGACAAATGACCGCTCTGGTGGCTTAGTGGTTAGAGTGTCCGCCTCAGATGTGGGAGGTCACGGGTTCGAACCCTGGCAGAGTCATACCAAAGACTTATAAAATGGTACTAACAGCTGCCTCGCTAGGTGCTCAGCATTAAGAGGCTAGTGTTAGGACTGGTCGGCCTGGTGTCCAGACAATGTGACTGGATGGGACATGATGCCAGATGTCTGCGGCATGATGCCCCAGTGCTAGACGTCACTATAAACTGTCTCACTGGTGACATTGCAACAATATGACTGAAATTTTTTTAAAGCTATGTTAAAAGTCCAAAACACACACACACACCACCAGGCAAAATCTGTTTTTGAGGGAATACAATTTTCATAACATATTTTGCAGAGTTTTATTTGAAAAAAGTTTCTCTTGATGAGAAGCTAAACTTCTCATAATATTTACAGTTGGCTTACTGTATATACTCAGTTATAAGTTGAGTTGCAAACTGTAGACTCGGATCTGCCTTCACATAATGTGTCAGTAGAGCTCTGCATGTGCAGTTTGTTAATATTGATTAGTAGATTAAACAACATAGACTCAGATCCACCATCACATTACACACAAGCAGATCAGGATCTGTGTTTTTTGAAGTCGGACCTGAGTTATAAGTGAGGGATGTTCCATTTAAACAGACATTGTACCGAGAGAAGACAGTTTTTTTGTTTTAAACTATATGTCAGAGTGCTTTAATTTCAAAGAATTCACATTAAAATGATAAAGCAAATTCTAAATTGCATATGTGGGTGAGTACCCCTCATTATAAGTGCCTTCCCTGTATCCCAGGCATGTTTTATTGGAACAGTACTGAGTATACAGTACTTTGAATTTATATTTTTATGGTCATGTTTAAATCACATTTTTGTTGATATTGAATTTGTGGATATGCCTCTATTAGTAATGTTGATTATGTCAAATGTATTTTCATTTGAATACAGTTAAACCTGTCTTGAAAGACACCTGTATATAAATGACACTAAGTCTTGTCCATAAGGGGTACAATTAGGAATCCCAAGGAAAATACTTTGTATAGGTGTCCTGTATAATTATTACACTTCTCGATAAGGATACATTCAGGGTTTTTTGGGAAAATACATATTGTCCTATATATAAACTACAACTGTCCATAAGAATAGATTCAGGATTACTTATATATGTGTCCTGTCCATAAAGGACACATTCAGGAACACCAGGAAAAATATTTATATAGTTGTCCAGTGTATAGAGGATACCTGTTGAATGAGGACAGATGACACATAATTTTGTACAAATAATTATATTTCACTGCATATAAAGGACATTGCTACATATTAAAATCTTTCAAATATCAAATAGAGATGATTTCATTGTGCACCTGTTCATATTCTTGAAAAATTTAGTTGTTGGGACTTGAATGAGGTTTTTAAATATTCATGTAGATCATGATATGTAAGTGTAAAACATTTGTTGTCATAGGCAGTTAAACATGGGTTTAAGTTTGTGCATAAGTCCAATTGCATGTGCTGTCATACATACATACATACATACATACATACAAACAAACATACATGCATGCATACATACACACACACACACACACACACACACACACACACACACACACACACACACACACACACACACACACACACACACACACACACACAAAATTCCTAGTGCCAGTCAGGGCAACATTGAAAAATATTATTTAAATGCAATTCAATGACAGATAATCTCACGTCGTAGGAAGATCCTGATATTTAAATATATACAGACAGACAAATTTTCACACTGATTGACAGATTGACAGAATGTTTACAAGGATCATAATATGAGTTGGAAAACATACCCTTCTATTTGCATGTTTGTTAGCATAAAGAGAAGTGAAAGTAGGTATTGTCCTAAAGTAGGCTGCCTCATCCCATGACCTTGTCATCGAGACATATATGTTCAACAGCAGGATAATTTAAGTTGAAACCTTTATGTATTTGTTCGTTTCAGCTGAGTGTGCATGGACAGAGCGGGAGTACCAGTTGGCATCTTGGGCCTTTAGAAAGTGGAAATATCATCAGTTTACATCTTTACGGGTCAGTATTTCATCTTAAGCCCTGCAGCTGCTGCTACACCTTCTTTATCTTACTGGCTCAAATGTTTTCATTTATAAAATTGTAGCTTTACCTTACTTTGAATAAGTCATAACTCCAGCTTCCTCAAGCAGTGGTTGAATTTAATGACCTATCAGTTAATTTGATATTCCACTTTTGTATTTTAAAAATTAGCATGATGTAAATCTTCTTTATTGTATATTTATTGTGTAAATCTTTCTTTTCTTTATTAGGGCAAGTGTTATGTTTATTTAATTTATATTGTGTGATTGACTTTTGTCCTTGACTGAGGGTTGTGAATAGAGTTTTTGTGTACCTGAGTTTTTTCATGCTTGTGATTTAGGGTTGTGAATGGGGGTTTTGCCTACCAGAATTTTGTAATGATTTTAAATAGTAAAAAGATGTTTACTTGGATTTGAGTTCAAAAGTAAGTGGAGTTTCCCATTAGAAATTTTGATAAAGTTGGTATTTGTGTATATAGAGGTTTGGTTGACAATTATTCATTCCTCTTTTATGATCAGTTTGTGGAATTCTTTGCAGTTGTGTTAAGATATAATTTGAGAGGAATTATTAATCTAAATTATTCATTGGAATTACAAAGGGCTCATTGAATTTTTGGAATAAAACACTACTTTGGGATTATTGAGAACTAATTGACAGATGTTCTGGATTGTATCATTGCGGTACATCAGGCCATTCAGGTGTATTGATACATCAGGACACTAAAGATGTGGATTTCATTCAGAATATTCTGTACTTTTGGACTTCTGATAGGACATTTAGGATTATTTGGGATTTAATTCACAATATTGTAGGTGTCTCTTATATTTTCACTAAGTAACTTGAGAAATATTATTTGTTGATTTTACTAACCTTATTGGTTGTTTGCTTCTTTCTTTTACATAGTGTAAGACCAAGAGTCATAACACTGAAATATCAGCATGATGTACATTTTCTTTTCATGCAGATCTAAAATCAGTAAGGTTCTCAAACCATAGCATCTCTAAGCTCATTGTAACAGCTCAGTAATAATGTACAACCACTGGATGATTATACTTTATTCTTTTAAGTCAGAAGTCTAATCATTTGTGAATATTGTCCAAACTCTGTGGTTTATGTAGTAAGGTTGACAATACACATAAATTTTCATACAAATTGTTGTATTACCATTTCTCTGGAATCTTAAACCAGCTTAATATTTGTTTTGTATGTGCTTCACTTGGGTCCTTCAACCTTACAAATCCTTGAATTTGAGTGATGGCCTTGAGGACAACTTGATTTTGCAAGAAAAGTTTAATTTATATTTTAGAAGTGCTTGAATTTATTATAAAGCACTTTGGATTTGCCAGAAATTCCCTGAATTTATCTGAATAAATACAAAGCATTAAAACTGTATAAAATGTGTCACTTTTTAAATTTAGAATTCTTGCTGTACATATTTCATATTCTCCAGATATAATGAACAAATAAATGAAATGGGGAAAAATTTGGTTAGATCAAATGATGCATGACACCAGTTACAGAAAAATTTGGGTGGATCAAATAATGCATGACACTGGTCGCAGAAAAAATTGGGTGGATTTAATGATGCAAGACAGTAGTTATTGTGCTATTGTGGCATGTTAATCAAATTTGCAAATGAAATTTGAAATGTCCCCAACCTTTTTGAGCAAGAGATAAATATGCTTCTTACAGCTTTTGGCAGTCTTTGAAAAAAGTCATGGGGGGTGGTGGGCAAGAACCATGCTTTAGCAGTTCAGAGTTTTATTGTATGGTCTGTAATATGGATTCAATGAGTGATGGTTGCTTATCAACTGTTTTATCATACAGATGATATCAGATAATTTATCAACTTGCTGAGCAACAGTCCAACATGTAGAGACTTTATATTTGCCCAATTTGTTTATGGCCAACAGTGTAATAACACCATATCCATTTATTCCTTTTTCTCATGGCAATAGTGCCAGTTTTTTCTCATGATTCACACTGAAATTGATTATCTTTCAAGAATATGATGAAACCTTTCGTGGGCTCTAATGTTGGAAGGAGATATTAAGTATCATGATATTTACCATATATGCTCACTTATAAGTTGAGTCCAACTGCAAAAATCATAGACCCTGATTTGCTGACATGTAATGCACCAGCAGATCAGAATCAGTTTTATTTGTTCTACTGATTACTTGTAACAAACTACATAAACCGAGATCAGCTGGAGCATTATGCAGTGGCAGATCTGGGTCTCTGTAGTTTATAGTTTGATTAAACTGTAAATGAGTATATATGGTAATTGTACATGTAATAGATATGGAATGAGTTGGTAAATGCTATATCTTCAAATCTCTTTCTCTGTTGAGATTACAGATCCATTTGGTTACGTGACAGTTGAGATCTTCCTCATGTACAAGGACAATCTCGATTCCATTATCAATTAACACCTTTTAATAAACAATTCATTCTTGTGGGCTTGGGGTTTTTTTTATTTGCATTATCACAAAAACTATAAGGCTATGCAGTGTTATTTACATGCCAATTAAATAGGCATAGAGCCTTGGCAAGGTTATTCCAGTTGACACTTGTCTGAGGGCAAGATTCAACAGATAAGATCAGATTAGTGAGGCTTCCAACAGGGAACTGAGGCTATCCATAAGGAAATAAGAAATGAAAAGAAAATTAATGATAGAGACAGAAAAACGGAAAAGTCCATTAAAAAAATAACTAAAATGAAATGCTAAATAGTAAATTTATGCAAACAGTGTCCTAAGCTAACATTTATTATTTCCATCCAGAAAAGAGACAGGGCATCATTTCTTGTGTTTCTCAATCTACTTGAGATTGTAAAACTGGTAATTGATGTAAATTAATGATAGAGAAAATACAGATAAGGTAATGGGATTGCCTACTACCCAAAGCCAATAATTGACTTGGATTGGTTTTGGAAACCAAGACTAATCCGTTAATTATAATCAGAGGGAGACACTGAAACAACAGCTTGTTAAGATTGGATACAGGTGATGTGTTGACATTACAGTTTACATTAAGCTGAAATGCAAAACTAAAAAGGGATCTTTGCTGATCATTGAGTAATCTGTCTCTATTATGAATTGTAAACTGTGAGCATTCTTTAGTGAATATATGACAGTATGGTGAATATATGATAATTATGTGCTTAATCTTCAGTATTTTATCAGTCTTCATCGAAATTCAAGTCTTTAATATGGATTACATTCCTTTATAAGATCAATTATATCAATGAAAAAGTTGTACTGGTAATCGCTCGAGTGCATCAGATAAATTGCTGGTGGTAAATCAAATATCAATGGACCATGGCTGTAATGTGATCATGAAGAAAGAAGTATGGTTCAAAATAAGATGATTAAAGCAAACTACATTCATGTGTGTGTGTGTGTGTGTGTTTTAGGAACATATAGTATGTTTTGCATAAGTACAGTATGCTATAAACTGTAGACTGGAAGTACTATGCACCCTCGAATTGTGGGGCCCTGAGTAGCCGAGTGGTCTAAAGCACTTACCGTTATGGATCACTGCCATCTCACCTCTGTCTGCGTGAGTTAGAGTCTCAGACTCGGCTAACGTGGGTACATGAGAAAGCCTGCCAGTAGCTTCTCGTGGGTCGATGGTTCTTCCCGGGGTTTTCCAGGGTTCTTCCTCCACCAATTATACTGGCCGCCATGTATAGCCTTTCTTGTGCTGAAAAATGGCGTTAAACCCTACAACAACAACAACAACAACAACCCTCAAATTGTGAACTCTTTAATTGTTTTTTTTAATTTCATGTTGGAGAAATCAGATAATACAAGCACATTCAAATGAATACAAAATAACGATAAAAATTCTTATAGAAAAGCAGTCATATTAGTTGATAACAATTTACTGATATGGTAATTGAACAAAAATAAGCTGTTTGACCTGTTTTTGCTAGCAATTGCATTTCATAATCACTGTATTACTGGTGTTTAACATGATTTCAGTGACATAATCCATGTGTTAGTTGATTTAGAATGCAAGATGAAGCCCAGATTTTCAGGTTAAAATGTATTAACTTATAGGCTGGAAAATGTGCTATTTGTTGGTGAGTGAATTATTTTGCTATGACATAGTTACTGAGGTCACATTCACTGGTTTTCCACAACAGAAAGCCTGTGTGGTCAATTTACAGTATGTTGTAAATTTTAAATATTTCCTAAGGTCTCATATATATTTTTCATTGAATTCATAATTTTCTTTGCAGTCATTAAAATTGTATAAGGATTTTTCATTTCAATTTAAATCCAGTCTTTCCCAAAGTTGTTATCACTACAAAAAATATAGGGGGTAACAAGTGACATCATATTGATGATATCTTGATGTAACAGTCATGTCATTATTAACTGCTCAGTAAGTGTTGATTTTGCAAAGGCAGACATCCTGTGGATTCTTTCATTAAATGTTTTGAAAGTCATGCAGAAATCGTCATAGCACTATTCATGGGCAATACTCATCATGGCCCTGATCATTGTCAGTATTCACCATGGCCCTCATCATGGGCAATATTCACTATAGCACTGTTCATAGGCAGTATTTGCCATAGCACTATTCATGGGCAGTGTTCATTGTAGCACTATACATGTGCAGTATTCACTATAGCACTATTCATGTGCAGTATTCACCATAGCACAATTCATGGGCAGTATTCACTATAATATACATAGGCAGTATTCACTATAGCACTGTTCATAGGCAGTATTCACCATAGCACTATTCATGGCCAGTGTTCATTGTAGCACTATACATGTGCAGTATTCACTATAGCACTATTCATGTGCAGTATTCACCATAGCACTATTCATGGGCAGTATTCACTATAATATACCTAGGCAGTATTCACTATAGCACTATTCATGTGTAGTATTCACCATAGTACTATTAATGGGCAGTGTTCATTGTAGCACAATACATGGGCAGTATTCACCATAGCACTATTCAGCAGCAGTATTCACTATTGCACTATCAATGGTTAGTATTCACTATAGTACTATACATTGGCAGTATTCACTATAGCACCATTCATGTGTAGTATTCACCATAGCACTCTTCTCGGGCAGTGTTCACTGTAGCACTATTTGTGGGAAGTATTCACTATAGCACTATTTATGAGCACTATTCACCATAGCACTATTCATAGGCAGTATTCACCATAGCACTATTCATATGCAGTGTTCATCATATCACTATTCATGGGTAGTTTTCATTATAGCATTATTCATGGACAGTATTTCACCATAACACTATTTATGGGCAGTATTCATTGTAGTTCATGGGCAATATTCATCATGGTTCCATTCATAGGCAATATTCATCATGGTTCCATTCATGGGCAATATTCATCATGAGTCTGTTCATGGGCAATATTCATCATGGCTCCATTCATGAGCAATATTCATCATGGCTCAGTTCATGGGCAATATTCGTCATGGCTCAGTTCATGGGCAATATTCATAATGGCTCTGTTCATAAGCAATGTTCATCTTGGCTTTGTTCATGGGCGGTATTGTGGGCAATATTCAATATACAGTCCTACCCGTTTATGTTGACATCCTCGGGCCCGAGGAAATATTGTTGACATAGGCAGATGTCGAGATAAGTGTTGGAGGGGGGTCTGAAAAAAGATACAAGTTAAATTCGTCAGTAAGGGATGACCTGTCGTCAGTGAGTAGCATTTACACTTTGAGAAACAAACAATGCAAATTTTGATTACATGAAGACAAAACCAGTGTGAAATATACTTGTATATTGACAAATTACATTTTGGTTACCATTGTGTAATAAAATCCACAATAAAATATTGCATCAGTCACATCCTGATATGAAAAACATTCACTATGATTTTCAATGTCGGCATAAGCACATGGTTGCATAGTTGTTATTTACATGCTTCAAGTACATGTACTTAAGTTGGCCTAGATTTTGGTCAGTCTGTTCCCATCTTATTGAGGCTACCAAGGGGATGGGGCTATTCACAGGGTAATGAAAACCTGTTGACAAGTTGGTTTAAACAGTATGTGTATTTAGTTACAGAAGTCATCTTGAAAAGTACATAAAAGCGAACAAGAGATATGCGACTGATATGATTAATGAAGGCATAATATTGTATACATTGACACATGCTAATGAGGTATTAAAAGAAAATGATTCTTACAATACAAGTGGTATACATTTAAAATTTTTCACAGACATCTTTGCGAGATGCCCCACCCTCAACTTCCTTAACAGCCAGATATTTAGTTTCCAGAGACTGTAAATTTAATCTGCATTTTACACTGCTGTTGGTAGCCATCGTAAATATAAATTAAGTCAAAAAGAAAATTTCACAGCACAATAAACTTGTTTTAATCACCGATCACTTTGGAAAATGCAAGAACCAATCAGATTTCATTGCTTTTATTTAAGTCGCCGTGAGAGGCCAACTTTATAGGACCAAACATAAGCCTGTTTTTTTATGCGACCGCAACATTAAAGCCTGGCGGCAAGATCAACTAATTGTTGAATAAAATACAGGTCAGAACTGGCCGCTTGCCGACATAAATGATTAGGCAGGAAAATTAAAGCCTGGCGGCAAGATCAACTAATTGTTGAACAAAGTTTGGGTCGGAACTGGCAGCTGGTCGACATAAATGATTAGAAAACAAAGGATTTGTTCAGGCTGGGACCAAGGGCTTCTGTCGACATGTACGTTTATTTTTATCTTGATGTCGACATAAGCATGACAATTTTGGTAGTAATAGTAGACCAAGGGACCGGGACTTTGCTTTTTTGTCGAAATAGGCGGCTTGTCGACATAAGTGATGTCAATATAAGTGGGTAGGACTGTAGCACTATTAATGGGCAATATTCATCTTGGCTTTGTTCATGGGCAATATTGTGGGCAGTTTTCATTATATCACTATTAATGGGCAATATTCATCATAGCACTATTCATGGGCAATATTCTTTATGATAAAACTCATGGGCAGTATTCATCATGGCACAATTCATGGTCAGTATTCATCATAGTTTTAATTATGGTCAGTATTCATCATGGCTCTGTTCATGGGCAACATTCATCATGGTTCTGTTCATGGACAATATTCATAGTGGCTCAGTTCATAGGCAATATTCATCATGGCTCTGTTCATGGGCAGTATTGTGGGCAATATTCACCATGGCACTATTCATGGGCAATATTCATTATAGCACTATTCATGAGCAATATTCATTATAGCACTATCCATGGTCAGTATTCATCATGGCTTTATTCATGGGCAATATTCATCATGACACAACTCATGGGCAGTATTCATCGAGGCACAATTCATGGCCAATATTCATCATAGTTGTATTCATGGTCAATATTCATCATGGCTCTATTCATGGGCAATATTCACCTTTAAGTTAGCACTATTAATGTTGTTTTTGTTGTTGTGGTGGGGTTTAATGCCATTTTTCAACACACAATAGGCTATGCATGGCAGCCAGTATTAATGGTGGAGGAAGAACCTGGAAAATCCCTGGAAAGAACCACCGAACCACAAGAAGCTACTGGCAAACTGTCTCGCATATCCACATTGGCCAGATCCGAGACTCAGACCCATGCAGACAGAGGTGAGATGGCAGTGATCCATAACGGTGAGCGCTTTAGACCACTCTGCCACTCGAGGCCCGGCACTATTAATGAGCAATATTAAAGTGCTGTTCATGGTCAGTATTCATCTTGGCTCTATTCATAGGCAATGTTCAAATGAAGTTTTCATGGACAATATTCGTTAGAGCATTATTCATAGGCAGTATTGGTACTGAATAGTCATTGTAGACAAATTAAGGGGGAAAATGTAATAAATGAATTGAAATTATTTTAACATATTCTTTATATCGACAGGATGATCTTTGGGGAAATGCCATATTCCTGAAAGAAGCCAATGCTATAAGTGTGGAATTGAACAAGAAGGTAATACAGGCCTGCTATACACCTCCTTAAATCAAGATAGAGCAGTGTTCATAGTTGCAGACCTGATCTGTATACATGCAAATACTGTTCAGAGCATAACTTTCATAAGTGGAAGGTCACATAATTTAACTAAATTTATTTTCATTCATGTAACATGCTTTTTAACAATGAATAAAAAAAAGTTCTAAATGTTTTAGTTTTATTTAAGGAAGTCTCATGTATAAAAAAATGAAAGTACTGTACTTTATTCTTTCCCAGTGAAATAAGAAAGATTTGGTATCAGTTTGTATGCCCCATTATTACAGTGTTACCCTTACCCGTCTGCCATTGTCAATTTTGTTTTTGCTGATTAAAAGGATTTAATGAATTGTAAACAAATTAATGTAAATAATATCAAGTCCAATTTTCATCATTTTATATCAAAATTTGATAACAATGTGGCTCACGTTTTACTTCATATTTATGGAGTCATCTGGTTTGTATCTCACTCAAAATTTACTCTAAATCTCAGTCTGTAGAAGATGTTTGTCATATGTATATACAGTCATATGTATGTACAATCATGTATGTACAGATGCACTGCATTTATTCAGTACTCATGCCTTCATTTTGTCATACGTATGTACAGTCATATGTATGTACAGTCATATGTATGTACAGATGCACTGCATTTATTCAGTACTCATTCCTTCATTTTGTCTCAAATATTCATTCCGTGAAAATGCAGATTCAGTAAAACCCCTTTATTTGATTTGAATGTGCATTTCATGGACATGCAGTTTAGTAAAAACCCCTTTATTTGATCTGAAATGTGCATTCCATGAACATGCAGATTCAGTAAAATCTCTTTATTTGAAATTCACTTTATCTGAACATATTTTATTTATATTGTTTTTGAATACATATGTTTAAAGTTATGTAAGTAGAGGCCAGCTGCAAGCAACATAGGTCCTCATCTGCTCTTGCATAATACACTAGCAATTTGGGGTTTATGTTGTTCTGCTGATTACTCCTAACAAACTGCATAGATCCAGATCTGCTGGCTCATTATGCAACAGGCCTGGGTCTGTGCAGTTTGCAGTTGGATCCAACTGGTATGTGAGTATATATGGCAGTATAAAAGACAGTATTGGATCATGATCTATTACCTTGTTACATGTTGGCAGATGAAATGCTATTTTAAAACGAAATACAAAATATTGATATTTTTTCATTAGGTTCAGTTCCAGTTTGTGTTGCTGACAGATACCTTGTACTCCCCGCTTCCCCCAGAGCTTCTTCCATCAGAGGACAGGGATGAGAACCGACCTTTTCCAAAAACTGTTGTTGCTGTTGAAGTACAGGATACCAAAAATGGTGCCACTCATTACTGGAGCCTAGAAAAACTTAAGTAAGATTCTTGTGTTAGTTCTCGACGTTTATATACTTTTATGTAGTGGTTAATTATCAGTATGAAGCACAAGTCATCTGAGAGTGTCGACTGAGATAATTCAGGGGTAGAGTGACTGGTTAGTACTCAAGATGGTTTGGATCTAAGCACTGGCCCATGCAGCTACACATATTTCTTCCTGTTACAGGTAAGACAAGAGATTTTTGCAAAATTTTTAGACCTGCCAACCCTTACAATTTTGCCATAAGTCTTGTGGAAATGACCCTTAAAATACAGACTTATGGAAAAAAACACAAATTATGGAAATATGACTGTTTGCCGTAAAATCCAGATTCTGGCTTGGCTGTATTTGATTCGGATCTGGATTTCAATTTAGATTCAGTAGAGTTGGTCAGGGAACCAGACTAGCTTTACAGGAGTACCTCAGACACTTTAAACTGCATGTATTTTGTGGTGCAAAACATCCTCATGACCAAGTTGCTGCTTATTTTTTTAAAAATGGCATCCATCAAGCGATATATATTCAGGATGAAAGGGACAATAAACCTCTTAAAAGTTTTAATAGTACAGAAGAATAAAGCGAATATTTCAGATTCTTGGTGAAAAAAACAGGAAGGGTAACAGTTTCATGTAGTGGACATCATGTGTTGATTTGAGCATGTCTCATAGCTGGAAAAAAGACTGCAATCGCCCCGGCCCACATGAAATTTAGTATTTTTTAAGGATTTCGTCAATTTGAGAGATAGCAAGAAGCCTTTGAGCTCCATAGGGTTTGGAACTATATTTTGTGAAACTGTACTGAAGGTAATTAAGGTCCACGTAAACTTTACACACTTTTTTTTGTTGAACATAATGCTTACCATCGCTGCATCAGTCTTGAGTCACAATTCTGGATTTTTAAATGCCAGCTTCACAACATATTTTGTTAGACCTTATTGAAACCTGGTCTAACTTACAGAAAAAATCAACTGCCTTACTGAGAAGGCTTGTTTGGGTTGGCAGGTCTGAATTTAGAAATCCTGAAACAAATACTCATTCAGTGGAGAAAAAGCATGTACTACAGTGAACCCAGTTTATGATAACCTTGGTTTGAACAAAGTCTTGGCTACAAGAAGGTATTTTTCAATTCTACTTATGTAATAGCATATTTAATTAAACCTAAAATCACTGTTTTCTTTGTATATTTAATTATCTTCTCAGTACACTGTATTCTTCATAATTAGGCAAATTCTGTTTGTGAGAAAATAAAAACAGTTTTACGTAACATCTCGAGAGGCTGATTGTAAACAGGTTCACTGTATATTGAAATCAGAATTTAAAATATTAGTTTGTATATTCAGTAAAATTGATAAAATTAGGTGAAAGACACCATGTTTGATCATTATTTTGATAGGCAAAGTTGGGATCATATTAATTTGACTTGTTGATTTGATTTGTTGACTTGATTTGAACTCTCTCCTTTGGTTCAAGTTTCACAGTGGAGGGATTCAGTTATTGGATCAGCAAGAAGGGAAAAATGATTTTGTTTGAAAACTCTAATTTAAATAAAATGGAATGGCACAAATACATTGATTTCAACACATATTTGAGTTGCAGGCTGATAGGTTGTTATTTTGAGCCAAATGCCTACCCAGCGAATAATTTCAAAATATATATTAAGTTGGAGACATGATAGTAATATTTGTTGCCTGCATTTGATGATGTTACAATTTTAAAGAAGATATGCAATATTTTACAGTGTTCCAGCTAATATTGAAAAGAGTGCAGGGCACCATCTGCATCAAAAAGACACTTTATGCATGTTGATTCTGTTTAAAAGAGTAAATTTAGTGCATGAACCAGCACAAAATAATTTATTGTCTGTTAATTTCCTCTTATAGCATGGTACATAGATTTTAAAAATTCACATTCTTGTTTCGGTCTTAGAAATGAGATCTTAATGCTTTAAGGCTAAAAAATTAGGTATTAAATTGTAGATTCGTATTTCACTATTTCTTCCTTATTCATCAAAGGAAGTTTGCCAAAGTTTTCTGTGAAAAAATGTTTAATAATCTCATTTAAAATTATTCTTTTCTTGAATAAAGATCTATTGTATTTAGCAAAATGGAAATAACTTCTTCAAATACAAAACAGAACTTGTATTTACAGCATATTTGTATCACAGTTATTGTAACTTAAGTTACCTCCCTTTGAATTCACATGGTATCCCGTAATATAAATAATACAAATATTTTTTGGCACTATAAAAAAAATGTTGACCGAAGCTAACAATAAACATAAGGATTCACGATAATGACAGAACCCAATTATTAGGTACATTTATTGTTAAATAATATTTCATCACTGAAAAACAAATGTAAGAATTCTTATAATTAATCAAGATGAATGTCTTGTCACACAAATAGTATGCTGTTAAGTAATGGATAAAGGCTTTTTAAAAAGTTGTGTTCTCTTTTTAATAATAAAATTGTACAGAACTATTAAAAAAATTGGTTAATTTAAATGGTAGTATGTCTTTTCACAGCTTGTACAAATTTATATCACAGATCTATGCATGGACGTGATTTTATAACATCTGTTTTATGAGTTGCTGTATGCACTTGCTTATGAGTCATGTTCAACTGCAAACAGCATAGACCTTGACCTGCTGTCGCATTAGGTTGTTTGTTCTACTGATTACTGCTAAGAAAATGTATAGACCCAGATTGCCAACACTTTATGCAATGGCAGATGTACATCTGTGAAGGATGCAGTTGGATCCAACTTATAAGTGGGTATAGATGGTATTATCTTTGCAAGTAAGGAAGTGTCCTATCACCAATTTTATTCATTCTGGGTTCCTGTAGTAAAATCTGACATGTTGCATTGAATAACATCAGCTAATCATAGTTTCAAACACATTGATCTATAAATTGCTGCTCTGCTGTGTGATTTACCATTGGTCAAATCAATACACTGCCATGTGCTGTTATCTGCAAAGCCATGTGGGATAGTCATACATGGAGTGACACTGTGTGGAGCCAACACCTGTTGTACAAAACCATTAAATTCATTATTGGTATAGTTCACCTTCCCATAACTTCTAAAAAGCTGTGTTTGGTCATACATAAATAAACTAACTGTAAATATCAGAAGATGATAAAGCTGTGTTTGGACTGACTGTAAATATCAGAGGATGATAAAGCTGTGTTTGGACTGACTGTAAATATCAGAGGATGATAAAGCTGTGTTTGGACTGACTGTAAATATCAGAGGATGATAAAGCTGTGTTTAGACTGACTGTAAATATCAGAGGATGATAAAGCTGTGTTTGGACTGACTGTAAATATCAGAGGATGATAAAGCTGTGTTTGGACTGACTGTAAATATCAGAGGATGATAAAGCTGTGTTTAGACTGACTGTAAATATCAGAGGATGATAAAGCTGTGTTTGGACTGACTGTAAATATCAGAGGATGATAAAGCTGTGTTTGGACTGACTGTAAATATTAGAAGATGATAAAGCTGTGTTTGGACTGACTGTAAATATCAGAGGATGATAAAGCTGTGTTTGGAGTAACTGTAAATATTAGAAGATGATAAAGCTGTGTTTGGACTGACTGTAAATATCAGAGGATGATAAAGCTGTGTTTGGAGTAACTGTAAATATTAGAAGATGAAAAAGCTGTGTTTGGACTGACTGTAAATATTAGAGGATGTTAAAACAGTGAGACTATTGAATGAATGTACAGTTTCAATGTTCTGGTGATAATGTGAATTTTTAACAGGACCATGACATTGCTGCACATTGCATACAATGTAGATATGTTGCCAGGGCATACAAGCATAGGAATTCGGAAAAAAATTGTATGAATTTGTACTTTTGGAGAGCATTGATGCATGAAAACTCCCAGCAACTTAGTTTAGCGTCACACATATAAAAATTCACTCAATATGCAATTTTTATTTAACTTTTAAAAAAAGAATGAATAAGAATCTAAACATAAATTAAAATACTAAGGATATTTATTTTATCAAAATACCTCAGTCTGAACAAGCAGACTATGACAGTGATGGACTTATAACCCTAACACAGCATTATCAAACCAAGAAGAAATCATAGTAAACTCAGATTCAAGAAAGTGAAACTTTAGCAGAAGGTCTTGTTAATAAAAAATTTTGTTTAGGAGTAGAGATATCAAAGAGACAATATCAGTGATCTGTGGAAAATTGTACATAACGGCCATATTGAACAGTTCAAGCTATGTTAGTTATGCATGTGCCCCTTCAGAGGGCTGACTGAAAGGGGTTCTCAGCACAGAATAATACAGATTAAACAGTTGGCAGATTAATGTTAATATAAATAGAGGAGACCTCCTGGGATTTTGATTTCAATAGAGTTCTGACAGTGTGGAACAGGAAGAAACAAAGTTGGATATTTAAGTGTTAGGTAAATATTGAAATGTAGCAGGCCCCACCTTTTTTTTTCTTTCACAACTCCCCTTTATTTTGGTGACCAAGGTGGGTGGGTGGGAGCTTGCCCCTTTAGATAAAATCTTGGTAACATTTCTGACAATGTATTGGGTTTGGGCAGATAAAAGGGACTGGGTGCCCTAAACACAGGACACAGTGCACTGGAAAATGGGAAGGGTGCAATTTAACTTTTCAGAATTTGGCATATAGTATCCATTTATTTTGTGGTAGCTGGAACACTGTTGTAGATATTGAACAATTAGGAGGATGCAGTAAATACTAATATTACTTACAATAACAGTATGTGTACCAACAATCCTTAATTAGTTTATACTTGTCTATTTTATTGTCTTAGTTCAAAGTCCAGTAGGACATCATATGTGTTTATTGAAAAGAAAGTAGAGTTACTTGCCAGAAATACCATATATTTATTATTTATTATAGCTATTTTCAAGAAATAAAATTAAATTTTTGTAATAACAGTTGTTTAAATGGTCAGGGTTTACATGTATTTTTGAAGTTCTTGAAAAGTAACATGGACAAGCTAAATTGAAATAAGTTGAAATAAGCCATATATCACCACTTCCTCAACATGGTTTCATAACAAGAAAGTAATGACATTTTAAAAGTTTAAAAATGTCTACATTGAAAAACTTCTGTATACTCAGGCCCGTATGAGTTCCAACTTTGTCTACCAAAATTGTAACTTTGATGAAAGTAAGACATGCATGATCACTGTATTTAATCCCCTGACGGTCATTACGATGTAGTATGTTATTTGTAATTAATAAAAATCAGTAAATATTTTCATGTCGAAGTAAGCAGATGTTCATATTATGTATCAGCTGCAGACTTCTTTGTTCTGACATTATATGGTTTCTTTATCAAATCATTTTTGTCAGTTTTTGTGCATTTTGCTTTCAGTCACAGATTTGAATGATTGCTCAGTGTAGACTCTATTGATGTTGAAGTCTACCTGGTGTTTTCTAGCCCAATACTTACCGTGCTAAATGAACAGCCTAATATTTGCTAACAAGCTTGTAACATAGCACCATCTATCATGCATGCATACTTGACATCTAACAACCATATATACTTGCATACAGGTCAAGTTCAACTGCAAACAACATAGACCCTGATCTGCCATCACATAATGTGCTGGCAGGTCAGAGTCTATGTTGTGTTTCTACTGATTGCTTATAACAAACTTCTTAGACCGAGATCTGCCAGTGCTGGCAGATATGGGTCTACACAGTTTGCAGTTGGACTGGATTTATAAGCAAGTAATATGGTACTGACATATCACCTAAAGTATTTTTCAATCAACTTTATCATTCAGATAGTTTGGCTCTTTTGTGTTGGAGGTATGTTTCACATGCTTGACTGGTTTCCTATTTTAGACAACGGTTGGAACTCATGCGAGAGATATACAATGAAGATTTATCACCGGACACACCAGAGGCCAAACAAGATTTCTTTCACTGCCTCACTGGCTGTGGAAACCAAAATTACTTTAATTTCAAGAATCTGATTCCATCTAGGTGTGTTCACTGTTGAACTTGATGTGATTATTCACTGCATGCAGTGTAAATGCTTAATCATGAGTTTCCATGAGCTGTATCTTTTTTTTCTTCTGTAAATACTTAATGTGTCTTCTTCATGAATCAGTTTTTATTTTCAGCAATTTGTTTGCCTCAGTGAACTTATTTTGTTTTGGTATAGTCTTTACTTATTTATCAACAGAAATTTCAATATAGTCTTTGCTAATTTATCAACAGAAATTTCAGTTGGAAATAACTTTAAATTTTCTGTCAAATGATTGTAAGTAACTATTGTAGATTGATAATCCAATGCATTCTGCAACCACAGATATGCCACTGTGTAAACTGATAGACAAATGCACTGTGCACTATGTAATGACAGATCTGCCTCTGTGTTGACTGCTAGGCCAATACAGTATGCAGTAGCAGATCTTCAGTATAGACTGATAGGCCAATGCACTATGCAGTGACAGGATCTGCCCCTGTATATACTGATAGGTCAGTGAATTATGTCATGACAGATTTGTCCCTGTGTAGACTGTTAGGCCAGTGCACTATGTGATGACAGAGCTGTCCCTGTGTAGACTGTTAGGCCAATGCACTGTGTGATGACAGATCTATCTGTGTGTAGACTGAGAGGCCAATGCACTATGTGATGACAGGTCTGTCCCTGTGTAGACAGTTAGGCCAATGTACTGTGTGATGACACGTCTATCCATATATAGACTGATAGGCCAGTGCACTATGTGATGACAGATCTGTCCATGTGTAGACTGATAGGCCAATGTACTATGTGATGAAAGATCTGTCCATGTGGAGACTGTTTGGCCAATGCACTATGTGATGACAGATCTGTCCCTGTGCAGACTGTTAGGCCAATGCACTATGCAGTGACAGATCTGCCACTGTGTAGACTGAGAGGCCCATGCATTATGCAGTGACAGCTCTTCCTCTGTGTAGACTGATAGGCCAGTGCACTATGGGATGACAGATCTGTCCCTGTGTTGACTGCTATGCCAATGCACTACATAGTGACAGATCTGCCTCTGTGTAGACTGAGAGGCCCATGCACTGTGCAGTGACAGATATGCTCAACACTGTCATAGTTGATTCTACAATTTACATAGGTGAATACATTTTATAGATGGCTTATTCGGATTGCAAAAATACCTTGGTGGTGTGTGCATTGCTATGAAAATTTTGTGTCATTTTCACATGCATAAGTATAATGGCAGCTCACATATGGTATAATGTAATGTCTTGACTATTAACCATAACTCTTCAATAATAATTTCATTGTCAACTTAGCTTATGTTGATTATGCACAACAGTATTTGTCACATGCTTTTCAATGTTGTGGCTTTTATATTTGTTAATTTCAGCTCCTTGCAGTAGAAGTCTTGTTTAAGTTGAGTTGTCATGAAGATGGTGATTGTACTATTGTTGATGTATAAAAGCTGGCTTCTTACAGTGTTACTGTATGTTACAAATGTTTTATTGTAGTTATTTATGGGGGCACACATTATTATAGAAACAGGTTTTTGGTCAGGATTTTATTTTTTTTATAAAAAGAATGACATGTTATATGATATATGAAAATCAGATCCACCTGCAAGCATGGATTAATTAAAAACTTGATGATCATGCATTCCTTTCTTTGTTGACATGGCTGTCATATCCTATAATCAGACCTCGTGCCAACAGTTTAAAGTGGTTTAAGCTATTCTGTTTTGCCGTCATGGTCTTTAATTGCATCTTATTACTAAAGTCAGCAGATTTAAAAATCGTCTTGATGTCATGCTGTTCTGAAAACACTTTGAGTGGTGTATGGGTGTATGCTGGACCCATGTTTTTGGGCAAAGAGACATCTTTGTGCCAGGATATTGTAAAGTTGTGGGAAAATAGGGAGAAGTGATTATAGTATGATAAAAGTTTAGAAAGAATCAGTAAACCCATTTTACTAAACCGTTAAGCTAGGTAGTATAAAATGTAAGAAATATTCATTAAACTGTATGAAAATTTTCTTTGTTTGATTCATCAAAATTACTATACAAGTTTTGCCAAAAAGTAAGTTACTGTCAAAAACAGGTGGTGGTTATTGAGGTACATTTACATTCTTATTACTTTTACAGGTGAAAGGTGCATGACATTTCACTTGCTTCTCCATGTTTTGTGTGTTATGACAAGAATCTCAAAAATAAAAAGATAATTGCTGACATGAATAACCATAAAGTTGGTGTAAAAGTTTATCTGCAGCATGAAATTACTATGATAAAACTATTTTGCATTGTTCTTGTAACAAAACAAGGACACATGTTGATACTGCAATTAGATTATAAAAGTATTAAATGGCAAAATCAGGGCTGGAGGGAAGAAAAGGTGCAGTTAGCTTTGCACTTTCAGTATATTTGGGTGATGTTGTTGTAGGGCTTAACGCCATTTTTCAGCACAAGATAGGCTTGGTGGCCAGTATAAACGGTGGAGGAAGAACCCGGCAAAACCCGGAAAGAACCACCGATCCACGAGAAGCTATTGGCAAACTTTCTCACATACCCACATTGGCTGAACCCGAGACTCGAACCCACACAGACAGAGGTGAGATGGCAGTGATCTGTAACGGTAAGCTTTTTAGACCACTCAGCCACTTGGGGGCCCCCTGACTTATTGTTAATTAATTGAAAACAATTTACTTTTGTTTGCTTACGGGTAATTTGCCATAACATAACTTTATTTGTTCAAAATATTTATTACATACCCATTTAATCATACATGCTTGATCTGGGATTTGATATAGCTGTTCAGTCCATGTTTCTTTATCACACACCCAGATTCGAACTACTTAGTTGTCTTCTTTGATGTCCGCAGATAGATATTTTTAGATGCATTGAATCGAACTTTCATAAATCATAATTCTTTTTGAATTTCATTCATACAGTAAAGTTAAAAAAATTTTGAAAGCATAAAAGTGGGGGTATGTAATAAATACGACCCCACTTTCATGTTTTGTTCTTAATTGACGGAAAAAACTCATTTGATATGGCTTATGAATAAGTCTCGACCTGACCTTGACCCTTTGCTATATCAAACTCATTCTTTCTGCTGACTCACAACAAAGCACAAATTCTGTTTTGTGTCTTTATACATAAAATGTATCTGATATTTATTAATTTTATAAAAAAATTGAAAGAAAAAACATCTTGTCATGTAATACCAGCTATTGTATTTGGTTTGTGTTTTGTCACAAAGGTTGTCTTTCATTTTGTGTCTGTATGTACATTATTTGAATTTTTTTATGCTTCACAAATTATTCTTCATATGAAAACTTCAAATTTTAGAACTTTTATAGAATTCTGTAAGGAGTATGTATGTAACAGTATTTTAATTAAATATATATGAACATAATCATACCTTTCCTCTTTTATATTCACCCCACTATATTTCCTACATCTGTTTAATTTTGTATGTATTTCTATTAATTAGAAATAGAAACATTAATTTATGTTCCTGCACATTTTTGTCAAGTGCTATCATCGCCAGAAACAACTGTTAATATATAAGTAAATTTTTTGACATTGTAACTGAAAATTTTTAAAGTCAGTGAAAATGCCAGGGCATGGAGATTTATATTGACACCATCTTCAGACCTGATTCTTGGTTATTTTCAGACAAAGACTAGAGCTGATGAGAGAGATGTATCACAATGAGGCAGAGATGTCCCCCACCTCACCTGAACCAGCCATTGACACCATGACTGGGGGAGACCCCTTTTATGACAGGTTTCCCTGGTTTAGACTTGCTGGCAGGTGAGTCATTTATACTCATTTCCTCCATGATTTTTAGTGATGGACATGCTTAATTTCCCCCATGATTTTTAACGATGGACATGGCCTGTGTTGTTCAGTTTTTGGGGATTATCTTACATATTACCAAAAATTTTCCAGTCCATTAAATATTCATCTTACTGACTACACCAATAAAAATATAGAATATTCATCACCCCCACCCACCACAATATAATAAGGAGTGTATAAAATAAATATTTTGAAAGTATTCTTGCATTTTTATATCGTACTGTTGAAGTATGGTGTCATGCTCTGTGTAGCAAAATAGTCATTGTGTAGGATTTTTTATTTAGCATATCATTAAGACAAGTTAAAATTCCTTGATAAGTATTTGTCATTAGCCTTGCAAAACTTTAGAGATATTTAGCTTAACTTTAAATCGTAACTTTAAAAACTTATACTAATTTCAGATAAAAACTTGTACTAATTTCAGATCCTTTGTATATCTAAGTAACCTGTACTACCCAGTGCCACTTGTCCATCGGGTAAACATAGTGAGTGACAAGGGAGAGGTCAAAGGTTATCTCAGGGTGGCAGTACAGGCTATAACAGGTACAGTAATCAGGCTCTTGTCTGAAGGAATAAACACCAACATATTAGTTGTTATTTTTTCTGTGCTTTGTTCACCTTTGAAAGGCACATTCAAATATTTTGATCATTAAGTCCATTTTAGTTTAAATAGATGAAAATAGCAGTCACTTTTCAGAAAGTAACAGTATCTTTTTAGGGTTTGGATTAACATATTTTAGAGAGATGACCCAGTTCTAATTACATTCACCACCCAACCCCCAACAAGTGGGAGATATTTTGATTTTTTGCTGTCCATCTGTCCATCATATTTTCTTGTAAGCAAGACAGCTTATAAACTGTTAAGTCAAACTGGATCATATTTGATATTTGGATACCTTGAATGGGTCTTAAGACTGATTATGTAAGGCTTACTGTGGTCTTATTTTTCAATATTTAGTTTTTAGTGGTCATCGACTGGAAAAGAGTAAGAATGGCCTGTCATTCATCAGCTGCTAGCACAAGTTTGTTATCACTACACCTCATAAACTACTTGTAGGATTGCCAGGAAACTTTACACACTTATTCATCCCAAGGTCTTGTTGCCTAAACAAAAATGATACCACTGGACATCCCATATGGCCACCACAGTAGCCATCTTGAAATTCTTGTTATATATTACTACTACTGAATGAATGGATCTATCAAACTGATGTTTTTACTAAAAGACTTCTTATGGTCCTTAGATGGTCCCAAATCTAAATGGTACCAATCTTACATCCATTATGGCCACCATGGCAACTAGCTTGAAGATCTTGTTGTCACTACCTATCCTGAATGGATGGTCATATCAACATGGGGTTTTCACCAAAAGACTTATTATTATTCTGGTTGGACCTATATTTAATGGCGCTGGTCTTGCTTGCATTCAGTATGGCTACCATGGGAGTCATCTTGATACTGATGTTAACACTACTACTTCCAAACAGGATGTCATATCGACATTAGTTTTTTTTTACCAATAGACAGTGATAAATATTTGGTCCCAAATAAAAATGGTGCCAATCTGCAATCAAAGATGCCACCATCTTGAAAATATTGTTATTACTACTCCTAAAAGTCATATCGACATGGGATTTTCATCAGAAGACCTATGGTCTCTAATTGAGTGTATTTGAAGATGATGCCAATCTGACATCCAGTATGGCCACCGCAGAGGACATCTTGAAAATCTTGCTATAACTGTTCCTCCATAATGGATGGACATGGGGCTTTCACCAAACCTTATGGCATCAGGTTGATCCTTTCGAAAGGGTGTAGAACATACATCCATTGTAGCCACCATGGTGGACATCTTGAGAACCTTTTTTTTTGCTCAAGAAGATCGGAGATGATTTCAACACCAAGCAGTTAGAAAGAAGGAACCATCTTATCTTGGGTATCTGGATATTCCTTTTGGATAGTAGAGCACCAGTCCCTTTTGACTGACTTTTATTTACAAAATTTTTAAATTGTTTGGAGGAGCAATGGGTGGCCAAGTGGTCTAAAGTTCTTGCCTTTACTGATC
Organism: Megalonaias nervosa; assembly: GCA_016617855.1. Lineage (NCBI taxonomy): Eukaryota > Metazoa > Mollusca > Bivalvia > Unionida > Unionidae > Megalonaias > Megalonaias nervosa. The sequence goes on from JAECUM010002538.1 coordinate 24,885, forward strand.
ATTGCCATCTCACCTCTGTCTGCATGAATTTAGGTCTCAAGCTCTGCCAGTGTGGGTATGTGAGAAAGCTTCCTGTGAGTCAGTGGTTCTTACTTGGGTTTTTCTGGGTCTTCATCCACCAGTTATACTGGCTGCCATGTATAACCTATCTTGCACTGAGAAATGGCACTAAACCCAAAACAACATATTGTTTGGACTCTTTTGAGATTGGCTTTTGTTTTGCCTTTGATAGCTTGACAAACAGACCCTGTACATGACATACAGACCCTGTACATACAGTGAATTTACTATTTTCATGCATACCATTTTTAACAATTTTGAAGTTGCTACAGGTCCCAAATTTTATGACCCAAAGAACAGTGACTTAGATGGAAAGAAATGTAGGACTTGTTCACCAATCCATACCAACAAAATTGTCCATTTTCACACGACAGTATTTATCACATGATCAGTGTAATGATATGGAAATACATACATGTCTTGCTTACATGATGATTCATTCTATAGTCAGAGCGAATTTCTATGTAACAGATATTGGTGAAACTGATGAATGGTTCACTAATTATTTCAGACAAAGAAGAAACTCCAGAGTATGCAACTGGTATCAGACAATCTAGTAATGCTAAAATTAACTTCAGCGATGACGATTACTTCCACAAGGTAAGTGACTAAGGTTGCTTCCCAAAACTACTATATTCTTCTAGAGTCACAATATCATGCATAAAAGAAACTGGCTACAGTTTAAAAAGGCCCTGAAAAGAGTTTTATGTAATATAGACTGAAAATCCACAATTGTCTCATTAAGGCATATTAGGAATGAAGAACATGTGGCTAGGGTGGAAAATTCATTGTATTGTTGGAGAAATGGTCTTCAAAAGTATGCAGATATAAGAAAGTTGTACTGCCTTAAAATCACCAAAAAAGATCTTTTGTGAATAAGCTTGCATAATGTAATGTTTTCAGAGTGGCATCCTCCATCCAGATTGATCTTTATTGTCAGAAGTGGACATAGAGTCATTCTGTCTGTCATGACTTGTGCAGAAATGCTTACTTGTATAAATTACAGAAATCAAACAGAGACCCACAGTTGCTTCATCTTCCCATTTTTGCTCCAAACCAGATTATATTTCGTTTGATGGGTTTTTTTGGTCTGTTTTGGTGAAATCAAATGCATCTCATCCACCTTCCTTTTCAAGATTTTGAATTAATTTGATCCTGTAACTTAATACCGTTCTTCAGGCAACTAAATTTACTTTTTTCTTGAATATAGGTATATAGTTAATTTAGACCAGCCACAATCTGAGACTAGTTTCTGAGCAAATAAGATTCTACATTGTCAGCTTTGTAACAGACACAGACAACAACAGTGTGTAATATTGGAAATATGCCTGTGATTTTTTTATTTCATACACTGATTGAAATTTTCATAATATTTCAATAAAGAATCATTACTCGCCAGGTAGGACAGATTTTTGTGACTCGCGCTGTTTTGATGAACCTTAACACTTCTGCAATGTTTGGTCAGACTGGAATATAGGTTTATATCATCAGGATCTTGTAGAAATAATAACAAGTGAGATCCATGCATAGTGAGCTGATCTAATATGTGATTGGCTGAATTTATTACCAATCTAGAGACCCTATTTCTAATCAGATCAAGCATGGATCATGGACAAGTTCAGTAGTAAACAGACCTGGATCATGGACAAGTTCAATAATAAGCAAACATAGATCATGGACAAGTTCAATAATAAGCAAATGGATCATGGACAAGTTCAGTTAGCAAACGTGGATCATGAACAAGTTCCATAATAAGCAAAGTTAACATGGATCATGGACAAGTTCAATAGTAAGTGAACATGGATCATGGACAAGTTGAATAATAAACAGACCTGGATCATGGACAAGTTCCATAACAAGCATATGCATCAGCTTCTTGCTTGTCTCAAATCCATGTTTCTGATTTGATTTTTATCATTTATGGAATATGTGCTTATCATGATCTCAGATGAGTTCAGTAATAAGCTAGATCCAGATATATAAATAAAGTAATCTTGCCTCAGATTTCCTAAGTTTGTTAACACTTTGAAAGTGATATTTCTTATCTAGTGTTGATAGAAGTTTGAAATAGGATTATATGATCATCATTTTGCAGGATTTCATGATTAGTAAGATTCATAGTTATTCCTAGTAAATAGACTTGTATCATCAAGACCTCAAATGAATACAGTTATTAGTCGATGCATATGATGAAGTTATCTTGCATCTGATCAGCTGTGCCTGTTACCACTCTTGAAACTAATTCAAGTAAACAGACTTGTATCATCAAGACCTCAGATGAGTACAATTATTAATGAATCATAGAGTTATCTTGCAGCCTCTAACCACTGTAGAAACTATTTCTAATAAATAGACTTGCATCGTCAAGATCTCATACAAGTACAATTATTAGTGAAACCCATGGATATAAATTAAGCGAGGTCATCTTGCAGCCTGTCACCACTGTAGAAACTGTTTCTAATAAATAGACTCATATCTTCAAGACCTTGGATGAGTATAATTATTAGTCCATTCATATGATGAGGTTATCTTGCATCTGATTGGGTGAGTCTGTCACCACTTTAGAAACTATTTCTGGTAAATAGACTTGTATCTTCAAGGCCTCTAACGAGTACAATTATTAGTGAGATCCATACATATAATGAAGTTATCTTCCATTTGATTGGGTGAGTTGATCAAAAGTTTAGAGACTATTTCTGATCCGATTGTAAATGTGGAGATGATGAGTCGGCCTAATGTGTTATCTTGCATGATCTAAAAGGTGACTGATGGAGATAGTAGCCATGGTGATGGAGCAGTTACATGCTGGACTTGCAACTGAAAGGATGCCAGTTTGAATCCTTTTATCAGATCAGCTCAGGCAGGCTATCATGGACTCTCCTTGGGCATGACGCTTTACTCCAGTTGATCCAGTACTAAATATTTAGAAATGGACCCTTAAGACCTAATTATGTTCTGGTGTCTCTGGCCTCATTTTTGTTTTTATTTATTTTTTTTTTTGTAATCATATCATTATATATGTTTTTTAAGTGTTATCAAATGTTGTAAAGCGCTTAGAGCTTCTAAAGATTAGGCACTATACAAAGTCATTATTATTATTATTATTATTATTATTATTATTATTATTATTATTATTATTAATTTTCAATCTTTTAAAGCTTTTTGGGTAGGGGGACTTTTGGAAAATAAAACTTGTATATATGTATAAGAAAGAACTGCCTGAATGAAATTTGGTGTGCATTATTTGTGTTATTCTTTTTGATATGTTTTAAGCCATATAGCAGTTTTTTTAAAAACATTGTTGCAGATTTTTAAAACTTTCTGGTCAAAGCTTGTAAGCATAATTAAACAATCACCTCTTGAAATAGGCAAGTTAAAATTGATAATATATTATTAAATTAATATGTATTAATATGTAAATGAACTGATTAGATTTTCAGGTTATTGCAGCAAATTTTCTATTTATTACACAATTATGAATTTTCTGGACTTCACAAACCTTGTTAGCATCATTTAGCCTGACAAATTAAATTTGACATAGTATCATGTACCTCTTTGTAGGTCTATGTAGATTAATTGATTAGGTATTCATGAGCTTATAGCACTTTTTCAAATTGTTCTTTATTTTTGAAGTTTGGGACTGGGATTGTTTGGGTCTGCATTGTTTTACAAAGACCAATTATTGTTTTTAGATTTTTTCTCACTTTTTGGTCCAAGATTTCATCCTTATGGCTCCTCTTTTGTTTAAATTTCAAACTTGTTCAGATTTTTGCAAAGCTGAAGCTTTCTGGATGGTACTTAAATTGATGGAACTGTTTAACATTATTAGAAGAAGATTAGATCCAGACATTATAAATCGAGGACTATCACACACCTAGCCATCTTATTCACCTTGCTTCCTTTCATTCTGTTGAGTACAAGTGTCAAAGAATGACATTAACATTTGTGTGATGGGTTACATATGTTTTTGCTTGCTTAAACATATCCCATCTTGGTGAACAGGCTCATACTATGAGGATGTGTTTTATTGGGAGTGAAATTAATGTATATTTATGAGACGATTTTGCATCTGATTGACTGAGGTTTTTTTTCCCTCACTACAGACTGTGGTTTTTTATAGGATGTTGATCAAATTTGGTACATAGCTTGTATCATCAAGATATGTGTTGATGATGATTATGATTTAGATCTATACTAATGATGTCATCTTGCATCTGTTTAGCTGAGCTTTCTAACACTTAGAACACCAAATTTCATTTGTATTTTTCACCATGCAGCTTCATCAATAAGTTTTTTTTAACTAGAATGTATTAGAGAAGTTGAGCTTATCTTGAATTTCATTGGCTGAGCTTGTTGCCTGTCAAAATCTACATACATGTGCATACATATACATACATACTAACATGCATTTATCTTTGGAAGGAATTTGTATTAGTGTATGTATCACTTTTTTATATGGATTACAAAGTCTGAAATAAAGAAATCTCTTTGAGATCCATGCATATAATGAGGTTATCTTGCACCCTGTCAACCTTAATAGGTTAATTGTCATGATATAAAGTTTTAGAAAAATAGTTTACATTGGCTTGTCTTACAATACTACATAAGCCTGCTGAGTGAAATGGTCAGTTGTTATGTGCAACAAGTGAGCAATATTGGGCCCACATGGGCATCTTCATGTCATTGACATAGACAATGTAAACTTACCTGTTATCACATAGACAATGTAAACTCACCTGTTTATCAGCTGTTATAAATGCTCAGTCAGCAGCACTCTGTAATTTAACTTTTGGCAAATTTTTCTTTTGTCAACTGTCATATTTTCTTTGTCTCATCAGAAGCATTCTACCCTTTCTGACAAGACAACCCCAGTTTCATCTAGGGAGGAGTTGAGGATTGTGGAAGGAGAAGGAACTTCCCCAGAAAATGACAACAAAGATTATGGTAAAAGTTACTGATCTTACAGTGTAGCACATGTTTCTTCTAGATAAAGTTTATTTACTATGTGACTAGAACTCAGTTATTTTAATTATTGATCATGTGGTCAGGTCATAATTTCAGCAGCACATCCTACAATTTCAGTATAGACTTATGACATGTAATTGGTCAAATTTAAGTGGGGCTTCAATTTCATCCAATCACATTGCTGGATTCAAGACTTGGGTAAAGTCCAGACTCATGATCTGTTGATAAAATCCAGGCTTGGAAATATCATTTGTTTCTCGCAAGCTTTTAACGAGTTTCGACATTTACATAGGTCCGTTTCCACAGTACATTTTTCTTCTATAATGACCTCTATATTAAAACTTTGTTCAGTTTTAAACTTGCCTTTTCCAGACAGTTGAACATGGCCAGATCATGTTTGTAGTCATGCCTTAACCATTTTCAAAATGGCCTAGGCCAGATTACAATTTCAGTCTAAACCAAATTAAAATACAGGTGTTACATAACATGACACAGATACAAGATGCATAACTTCAAAACTATTACTTGCCAGGGCAGACTTTACCAAAGGCAGCACTTTTATATGGACCCAGGAATAGCATACCATATATATTCATGTATAAATAGAGTCCAACTACATACATTGATCTGTCATCACATAACGCACTGGCTGGTCAGGGTATGTGTTGTTTGTTCTACTGATTACTCCTAACAAACTGCAAAGACCCAGATCTGCTAGTACCTTATGTAGTTGGGCTCAATTTATAAGCGACTGTATATGGTAGGTCTCTAAAGTAAAAAAAAATTATGTAAGTTGCTAGAATAACATATCTGATAGGCTTTATTTTCTTTGTCAGAAAACAAAAGGTCAGAGGAGAATCAGAAACTTGATAGTCAGAAGGACATATTTCCAGAAATTGATGTCCAAGAACTTCCTGAGCATTTGAAGATAGGATCCCAGTTCATGTTCCGGGTGACTGTTCTCCAGGCTTCTGGAATCTCTCCAGAATATGCTGACATCTTCTGTCAATTCAAGTAAGTTGTTTTCTTAGTTTCATTCTGTATTAACCTATTGATAAAGGGGTCTAAATTTAGAATACATTGGTTAGTGAGCCAATATATTTAATGTCGTTATTGTTGTTTGGGTTTAATGCCATTTTTCAGTGCATGATGGTCTATACATAACAGCCAGTATAACTGGTGGAGGAAGCCACGATAAGAACCACCAACTGATGGGAAGCTACTGGCAAGCTTTCTCACATACCCACATTGGCCGAGCCTGGATATTTAATATATCCAAGAAAAGTAAATAAACCATAAACCATGTTGTTCAACTGAAATAGGTGAGGGGTTTCCTTACTCGTTCCCTGGATCATGAGCATTACTATTATTCATTCAGGTCAAGTCCTTTCATGTCCTTCCTAAAAGTCGAACTTGTTGACAAGGAGATATACTGTTACCAGTGTCCATCAGTCTTATTCCATTTGTTGTGAATTCATTCTGCTCAGTAACTTTTACAGGATGGATTCAGATCAAAATATTGTACAAGGCTTTACATTAAAAAGATCTAGGTCAGTTTTGATTTTCACCATTTCCCTAAAAATATGACAGGTTTAGCCTCCATTTGACTTAGAACTTTGCCCTTCTATTGCATTATAATTTTGTTTCCACTTAATAACATTTGAAGGAGTTAATGGATTCAAACCTAAAAAGACCTAGGTTAAGTTTAATTTGAATGATTTTCCAACTAAATTTATTGGAGTTATGGCCCCTGTTTGGCTGAGAAATTTTTGATTTCTAATCAGTAATTTTGAAAAATTTCAGGGATTCAAACCAAATTTGGTATGGGACCTAGATAACATTTGATTTTCAAAATTTGTCCACAAAATTTAATGAGAGTTATGGTCCTTGTTTGACACAGAACTTAGTTCTTAAGTTGTAGCAGAATTTTGTTTCTGCTCAGTTCAAGGAATTAATGGACAAATTTTGGTATGAGGCTTTTTATTAGCAAAACCTAAATCAAGTTTAATTTTCAGCATTTTCTGACATTGCACAGAGTTTTTTCCCCTGTGAATCCTTTTGGCATGAGTATCTGTATTATATTTACACATTCAGACTGTTTGTTCCAGAATCAAAGTGTCCTAGAAAGTTGGAAGCTTGCCTATTACAAATTTTTGTTTTCATCTTAAAAAGCAGCCTGTGTGAGGCAACCTAATGGCAAATACCAGTTAAGGATTATTTTTTTTTTAAAAATTTTATTTCAAATTGGCCTGTCATAAATCTTTACTAATATTGACTCACATCAGTCAAGATTTTGCATTGATACTGCACCTTCAAAATAGACATGACCCACAATGGAAGCTCTTAAATTTTTCTTGTCAGGGTCTTTAGGATTTTAGCTTTGATTTTTCTGGAGATTTAGAATTGCTAGATACCCTGGCTTATGTTTTTTAAAAAACTAGCATCTCCAATGTTTACTATGCCATGTATGTTTAAGCAGAAATATTTTTTGTTTTTCTTCAGCTTCTTACACAGACATGATGAAGCATTCTCTACAGAACCCTTGAAAAACACAGGAAAGGGACCTCCATTGGGCTTCTACCATGTACAGAATGTATGTCAAGTTACTGAGCTGCTGATTGATTTTCTATTGTATGTTTGTCAGACATTTTTCTTGAGTTTAAAAGTACAGGAATTTGGGCCATAATGGAAGAGATTATTAGTGGAGAAGGAGGAGAGGCAGATTATTACGGAAATGAGAAGGAAGGAACATACCAGAAGGGTGTTCCATTTATTAGTGTCATATGATATGCACAATACAGATGTCATAATGCATAATACAGATGGGGTTTTTTCTGCACATAATGTCATAATTTTGATAATTAAAATTCAGTAGGTCATGGGGTTTATAGCAGCACCACATTTTATCCTGAATCGTTTTAGAACAAAGTGCGCTACAGTAAGGGTGAACTGTACCAGCAAAAGAACCATTGTTGCATTGATTCTGTCACTTGTAAGTGATTTATTTACATTCTTGGCATCTTAATACTTTATTAATATTTAGTTAAAAAAATAAACTTTTATATGTTTGTATTGATTAGTAACCATGTCTGATAAGTGAGGAAAAATAGAAATCCCATTCCTGTTTTTTGATGCAGTTTCATAAAATCCCAGTTCTCGAATGCCTTAGTGATATCTTGACCACAATATTTGTTTACACTGGACAGCACTGATTTACATGGACAGAAGAATTTGTAGAAAATTCTATCATTATCATTTGTGAACTGAAAGAAAGATACATACCAAGAAAAAACTCCATTTCAATAATCGCCTTTTTTTTTCTAATAAGTAAAAGTACTAACTATTCTGACAGGGCAAAACAACTTCCAGCCATAATAGGAATTAAGTCAGCTATACAGCGTGTGATAACAGTGTGACATGTAGTGGATAATTAATGCCATAACACAGTTTAGAATGGTGTACCATGTTATAAAGTTTCAGCTGTCATGACTGATGTCCAGAGGTGGCTCTTTGTTATTATAATGTGTGTATATTTACAAGAAAAATACACTTCTAGTATTGTATAACTGAATCAGCATTTCTCATTTATATCCAACTATTAGCCTTTTCAGTCTGGTGGTAAATAAGCAGTTTTACTTTGACATTAAATTCCTTCCACATCTTTTAACTGAATCTTGAATTGTTTACATCTTTCAGCTTTTTATGTTGATTGCAATCAGAAACTTTTCCTCCTGTAAGTTCTTGCTTTTTTACCAAGAAGTTTTGCATTTCTAGAGAAATAAAATACGAAGAATGCAAGATTGTTTTGAAGTTCCAAAGCAGTACCATTCAGGAGAGATATGCAGTGCTAATGCAGTGTTTTTCTCATACTGTAACTGAAAAATTGAGCTCCTGTGTCAAAAGAAGTTAAAATAGAAATATCAATAATAGCTTCTCTTTTAACTAAAGAGTTTACAAATGTGGCTTTCAAAGTTGCGGGTCTCTGACTTGTTTTGTTCTGTATTTAGTTCACAGTGACAGTGACAAAGTCATTCATTGACTACATCAAGACTCAGCCCCTGGTGTTTGAGGTGTTTGGTCATTACCAGCAACACCCACTTCATGAGCAGGCAAAAGAGGCACCATTGTGAGTATACTCAATAGTTTTTAACATTTTTTTAAATTATTTCACGTATTCTCAACAATCAGTGAACTAGCTTAGCTCAAGAACCATTCAGCATATTCTCATGACATATGGTACAATAATGTCTTAAATGAGCTTTTAATGGTTTAGTCTCATCTCTTTACTTTCAACAGAGCTTGGCCCCTTTCTCAAGGAATATTCTTTTCTCTGTCAGATATGTTCTTCGATCACATTAACATTAGCAACATAAGCTTACTACTTCCGGAGTCCAGCCCTCCAAAGATATAAAATACAGGTAAAACCCATCATAATGTGATTCCACTTATAAGGCAATGACAGCATGGCTCCCATTTTTTTAATTTAAGGTGACCTCTCTTTTTAACATCCTAAATACATATTTTTATGTGAGATGTAGCCTGAAAAATCAACTTTTATATCTTTACATGAGATGATACCTTGAAGGAGTTAATTTCAAGCATTCCACCATCATCATTTGGGTGAACCATGGCCCAAAAATGTCCATCTTCTCCCAGCTTGGGTTTCCCTCTAGAGCCAGTTGTTTAGCTTCTTCATCTACTCCCAAAAATAATTGCCTTCACTGAGCCCACATTTCTTGGTCATCATGGAAAGTTGGCATCTGTCACAACCAGACTAGGATGGAAGAGATTTTCTTGGAATACACGACCGATTGCAAATCTTCTAATATGTACATGAGTTGGGGACATTGTTTTCAATACGATTGGTGTGTGTTTGTTTTGATTAACTTAAATCTTCTTAAATCTACCCAAATAATGACTTTGTAAGTGCACGATGTAGTTATTATGTCAAGCATGACAGTTTGATTGTACTTTCAGTGTAAGACCAGCCCCGCGTCGCAGTTTTCCACCCATGTTACCAGTGTCCAAGCCAGTGCCATCCCCCAAATATGGTGTTATCACTCCACCAAGGTAGTGTATACATGTAGATTTGTGCACATGTTGCACAGGTTACTTTCAGTATTACCCTACTGATAGACAGGATAGACAGAATAGAACAGTAGAGAAACTGGTAAATATTTAATGTATATGCATAAGAGATACTTCTCAAAAATATTTCTTCTGCAGTTTATGCAGAACCTGACCTTTTTCAGTGAACAAAGCTTTATGTGAAGAAATTTGGCAAGTTAAATGCATAAGGAAAATTTGATGATAAAAGTTCTGAGGAAATTTGTACACAAGAACTTGCAAAGAACATTGGCATACATAGATTACAGAAATATGAAGATTAAAATTTTCATGAGTTTTCTGGATCTGTCCTGTCTGGCATATAGTACTGAATTGATTGCACAATTTATACCTGCATTAATTTGTCACACATGTTGTAGCATTAGTCCTTGAGTTTCTTGGTTATTAAATTTGCATAAATGTGGTTCACTTTGTTAATAAAAATAAGGTTCAATGTTGTATGCTCCTTTTTTGTTTCCTTTTATATGCTTTTATTGTCAAGCCCATATTAGTAGGAAGCAAGGCATGGCAGTCACTTTTGGAGTCAACAGTTTGCCACTTTTTCTACAACCACTTGATAGATTTTAAGCATACTTGACATGAATCAAAATGAAGTTAAGACAGTTCATTCTAAGACATGACTACTTGCCCCTATGACCTCAGGGTCAAGGATGTAGAAAACTTGAGCTGAGGTTTTGATTAAAGGTTTTGCTCATGTTTCTGAAACCTCTTGAAAGATTCTCATCATATTTGGAATGAGCCACAGAAGTTAGGGTTTGCAATTTGGTCATTTTCATAGGCACTATTGCTTTGATAGTGTTATGAATTAATATGTAATCTGTTTAATAAAAACTGGATCACTGTGATCTTTATTCCATTGCTCAGTGATTTTTGCTTGCCTTTGCATTAAACATAGATTCAGGTTACAGTTTTCATTTATCAGTGTTTTTTGACAATGTTGTTTGCAGAGTCATGTACTTCATGGATAAAGATTCATCATGAGAAGTGCTGCACACTTCAGTCAAAACTCGGTCATAGTGACCTATATTAACCACCACATTTGACCAGCATTAAACTTATTTTGGCTTAATTTCTTGGACACTGTTGCCTGCAGAGTAATGTACATGTGACTTGGTATGTAGATGCATAATGAGTAGTCATATTACAGCCCTAAGTTAAAAATAGCTCACTTTTACCTATATTTCACACTCCACTAACCTGCTTTTTTGTGTTTAGCTCAATTTTTGAGATACTATTGCCTACAGAGGTGTATAACTTGGTATATATATGCTTCATGAAAAGCACCACAATATTCATTAAAACTTTAGTCACTGTGACCTATATATCAAACTTCAGTGATCTGCATTACCATTTACATTTAAAAGTTTCAAAAACATTTGTTACTGCAGAGTGATGTAACTTGATTCATAAGATCATAACAAAAAGTGATACATGTACAGTATATGGTTTATACATAATGTTTCACAATTTGGTTATTCTGCCATTTGTGGTTTTCTAGTTGTATTGATATCTGCATCTAGGGTTTTGTGATTGTCTGTTTCTTTATCAGTTTGGTTAGAAAAACTTTATTCAGATTTTGCTTGTTTTGTTTGGATCTTCAACCCCAAGAATTTTGAAAGATTGCAGTTATTCACGTCATTTTTTCAGTTTAGATCTGACCCATTTTCATGAAATATCTCCAGTTATCCTCTTCAGATTTAGTTTTAAACATATTCTTACAGTGTTTGACTGCAAAGAAAAAATATACACCAGACAAAGTGAATTTTGAGAATTAAGAAGACATCATAAACTGGAATTTCTTTTATTCTACGAAAATTGACATCTTTTAACAAATGAAACCTCTTTAATGTACAAATAAAAGTTTGAAAGATAATTTGCTTCCAGTTTATTATCACCACTTCATTATCTCAGTAATGTCTACATTATATTATAAAAGCTAATTTCTTAAAAATCTAAACTTGATTATAATTTTTTTATGATTCTGGGGAAATTAATGATAAACACTTCAGTTTAAATTGGATGTGTATCACAGAGAAATACGATTCCTATGTATTCTCATTTGCTTGTAAAGTTGTGATTTATTTTGCAATTTGTGTCTTGGTATCAAAATATTTTACTTTATTTATGTACAGTTCTTATCTTTGATTTATATGTAAATATCTGAAAGTTTTTGTTTCAGTTTATGTATTACACTGAGCAGGTGTGTGACAAAAGATATCTTATAATTGCATCTTTATGATTGAGGTCAAGGCCACTCTCTTATTTGCCAAATGCTTCTGTTTATGAAATTAAATGCCTACAATTTACTGTTGTGCTTATTAGGGAAGAGAAACAGAAAAGGCATACCAGTCTGTTAATAGATATCAGTAAAGCATTGGGAATAAGGTAAGATTGGATACTATGTTAGTGTATTTTATACTGTGTTACACTTTGGTAATGGCTGCCTTGTACTAACCAGTCTGCTAGTTTCCTTGCTGTGGCAGTCACAAATGGAATATATGCCATGACATTCTGATGTATAGTTCTACATTATTATTCTAATCTCTCTTTTATTCTGATATCTCATTAAAACAATCACATTAATGAGAAAAGAGTAGACATTTATGTAGTTCAATGAAAATAAAAATGAGTAACAGATTGATAAAGTTGAAGCAAGATTCATTAAGTTACTGTATTTACTTGCATACAAGTTGGATCCAAGTGTAATCTTCATAGACCCAGATCTGTCATTACATAATACACAGGCAGATACGGGTTTATGCATGTTGTTACGAATAATTAGTTAACAACATGGCTGATTTAAACAATTTTCCACCCACTTGTCCAGGACAAGCGTTTGAGAAAATTCACTTGTCCCACCTACAGTCACCCTCTCTTGCCTAGATTTGATAATATGTATGCACTATAATCAATAGAATAAACAAAAGAAAAGATGTTGAACAAATTAATTTCTTTCAGGATCTGTACTGTTTATTACAGATATCTTATATATACTATGGTAGCATCCATACTTCCATCAGCAGATATTAAAATGAAGTACTGAAATTTTGACACTCCATAACTTTGTCTCTCAAGACTTTTTCAATTAACAGAGCAGAGTCTGTTCTTATAATCTGCACTAAGATTATGACTGTTCTTCTCCTGGGGCATGTACAGCATTTACATGTCAAAAAATGGTTTTCCATATTGGGCTAGGGAGTGCTCTATACTAAAGAGATATCTCGTTTTTATCTTACATTTCATTCCTTTTTTAATTTTCAAATGTCATTTCTATTGGAGTGTTAGTAACTCCTACTTAAGGGATTTTTTTGCATGCACAGGCTTTATGAGGTTCAAAACTGTCATGAGTCCTGATTGATTAAATCCTGAATTTGTCAGTTCCATTGACAAATACACTGGTTGAATATCAGCTGATGCCAGTTTGGGATATTGTTTACAATAGCTGCAAAACATCTTTCCTTCTGTCGGTGAATACAAACAATGGATAATTATCAACTCAATGTGACTGAAAGTTTTTTGTCTTTTTAGTTGTGCCCTAATTTATATTATTTGCTGTCACAGAGTCTGGCTTATGTCCTTTTAGAGATACAGTTACCTCAAGACTGAATGGCAGCCATACATTTTATCACTCTGCTTTTATGTGATCTTTCCTTCTCACAATTTTCCATTTGACCATCTTGAGTAAACTCATTATATCTCATTTTAGCTCATTTGACAACAACTTTTAATTGACTGATCATAATAATTTTGTTGTTCAAATGCAAACACTGGTTGCACTTTAATTAACATCATCACTTGAAATGCAGTATCACACATTCAGTTGATCCACTGTATAATCAATTAAAAAATTGAAGACTCATTGCTGTCATTTATATAGTTCATAAATGAAATGGACACTTTTGTGTAAAGTGCCTTTCAGTGATTTCATTGCATTGCCTTGATTGATTAAAATCTAAGAGTGATCTGCTCAAATGTATCAGGGTTGTTTAAAACACTGCTAATTCATTATATCATACCAAATTTGTTTTGTTTTGAAGTGCTTTGATTGTCTGATAATTTAGTTGCTTAGCCAATATGCAGTTGAGCAGTAATAGAACTCATGGGATAGTTGTTCAGTTGTAGTATCACAGGATGTGAATGAATACATGAAGAGAAGTTAGATTTAGGCAGCCAGAATGCCCAGAGGGCATTAATGGCCAAATAAAGGTAGATAAAGTGATAAAAGTACGAAAATTAGCACTTGCCCAAGTTATTTTGAAATAGGAAAAATAGCACTTGTCCCAGGCTAGCACTTTGCAAATATTACTTGTCTGACTTTGAAAATGAATAGTCTGGGACATCAGGCTAAGGGATTTGATCAGCCCTTAACAAACAACATAGACCCTGATACACTGGCACATTATGTGATGACAGATCAGGGTCTTTGTTATTGGGAATGGGGTCTTTCTTATAAGCAAGTATATATAATAAATTCATGATCTGGCTGGATTTTATTGGTTTGATGTGTGTGACATTATGATGTCAGCCGTACTAAAATATTGCAGTAGCACATGCTGGTACAGTTGTTATTCATTCTTAAGAAATGATTTTTTGTTGATATTTGGTATTTATGTACTTAGTAATACAAATGATCACATAAAAATAACAATCATACACAGTGTGCTGTGTGCAAAAATTTACTGGATCACTCAAGGCTTTTCTCTCCAATTACTTTCTGTGGGTCGGTGGTTCTTACCGGGGTTTTCCAGGATTCTTCCTCCACCATCTATACTGGCCGCCATGTGTAGCCTAGTGTGTGCAGAAAAAATGGCATTAAACCCACATCAGCAACAACAACAAAGACTTTTAACACTAGGGATCAAACTTTTCCATCATGCTGCCATGTATAGCTTATCATGCATTGAAAAATGGCATTGAACCCCAAACAACAACAATGCTAGGGATCAAACTTTTCCCTCATGCTGCCATATATAGCTATCATGCATTGAAAAATGGCATTGAACCCCAAACAACAACAACAATGCTAGAGATCAAACTTTTCCCTCATGCTGACTAATGTATACAGCTATGACGTTTATAACATATACTGTACATTAGTTTTTTTCATTATTATATACTCATTTTTTCCTTTAATTTAGCATTATTGAAACTGTGCGGTATTTCTCCATGTTGCAGTAGGCTGACCAGCACAGCACACTACTATGTTCATGATGCTATGTGCATGTAAATACTCAGTTGTGTTTTTGTTTGTGGTTCCTTTGTACAATTGTGTATTGCCCCAGAATCAGCAGAAATTAATGTTTCAGGTAGTGTTTCCATGTTATTTAATAAACAATGACTTGAAAAGAGGTATGTATTTCAATTAATAAATACCTCTTTTAAGTGTAGCAATTTTAAAGAACCCCATGCACACCAGTTTTGATGTCAGAATGTTATGTTTTAAAAAGCATTGCAGCTGGGTAGCACTCAAAGGTCTCATAAAAAAGGCATATATTGCAAATGATAAGTTCCAAGTTTCTTATTATGATTATAGGGAGACGAAACAGGTTCATGTTAAAATGACACCTTGATTATAAAAAAAAATTAGTATGTAATAAATATATCATTACATTGGAAAGGTTTTATGAACTAATTTTTATTCTGGTTAAGACTGCACTCCCAGCATTGTGAATTATTACTCAGAATAAACGTTTTCCCATACAAATGTTGCAATCTGTAATTACTTACTGTTATATGCATCATTGCCAGATTTTCTTTCATCAAAATTGCATACTTATGATTGATTAGAGTCAGTTGAAGTAAAATAAAAAGATTAAATTGAATAACTGACTGGTAGAACTGACAAGAATATCCTGTTTGGAAACTGGGACACTATTGTAACTTAATGACTACTTGTGATTTTGTGCCATAGAGAAGGACATCTTTGAATTTGACTCTTTTATTGTACCCTTAGTGGGTAGAGAAAAAAATAAAATTTTTATTCAAGGGTCAACCATAATTTTACTTTTTTCAGCAAACCTAAAAATAAGTGGGTTAAATCAGAAGAGACTCTGGAACCAGTTGTTGAGTTTAGCAGAACATTTAGTGAATCACTGGAAAACTCTGATCAGGGCAAACCTGATGCTTCTAATGAATCAGAATCTGATCCTCAAGAGGAAAGTGCTATCACAAGTTCTGGACAATCATTTGCTAGTCATGACAGCGATATCACTGTTTTCAGCCAGTCAGTTACATGTTTACAGGAAGAAAATTGTGAAAGTAAAAGTAGAACAAAAGAAAAGGTTTCAGAGTCTCTTTTGATCCCATTACGGTGTTTGGCTAAAAGGTGAGAGATTTAACAATTCATCACTTTTTCCCATGCACTGAGCAGCCAGGATTATCCCTTTTGGTAGCAGAAACACTTAGAGTATGATGTATGAAGTAGTTGAAAGAAGTCTACCATGATGCTTGTCACTCTTTCCCAACCTCGATTTCCATATTGACCCTGAGTTCAGGATGACAACTCCTCATCTTTCCCAGCCTCCATTTCCATATTGACACTAAGCTCAAGATGACAACCCCTCATCTGATAATAAATTGCTTGTTTCTCATTCCCAACCTTGATTTCCATATTGATGCTAAGCTCAAGATGACAACCCCCCATCATTCCCAACCTCCATTTCCATATTGACCCTAAGCTCAAGATGATAACCCCTCATCATTCCCAACCTCTATTTCCATGTTGACCCTAAGCTCAAGATGATAACCCTCCTCATCATTCCCAACCTCAATTTCAATATTGACCCTAAGATCAAGATGACAACCTCTCATATTCCCAGCCTCCATTTCCATATTGATCCTAAGCTCAAGATGACAACCCCTCATCATTCCCAACCTCCATTTCCATATTGACCCTAAGCTCAAGATGAAACCCCCCCCATCATTCCCAACGTAGATTTCATATTGACCCTAAGCTCAAGATGATAACCTTCCTCATCATTCCCAACCTCAATTTCCATATTGACCCTAAGCTCAAAATGACAACCCCTCATCATTCCCAGCCTCCATTTCCATATTGACCCAAAGCTCAAGATGATAACCTCTCATTATTCCCAACCTCCATTTCCATATTGACCCTAAGCTCAAGATGACAACCCCTCATCATTCCCAACCTCCATTTCCATATTGACCCTAAGTTCAAGATGACAACCCACTCATCATGCCCAACCTCCATTTCCATATCGACCGTAAGCTCAAGATGACAACCCCTCATCATTCCCAACCACTGTTTCCATATTGACCCTAAGCTCAAGATGATAACCACTCATCATTCCCAACCTCTGTTTCCATATTGACCCTAAGTTCAAGATGACAATCCCTCATCAGATAATAAATTGCTTCTCATTCCTAATCTCCTTTTCCATATTGACCCTAAGCTCAAGATGACAACCCCTCATTATTCCCAACCTCAATTTCCATATTGACCCTAAGCTCAAGATGATAACCACTCATCATTCTCAACCTCCATTTCCATATTGACCCTAAGCTCAAGATGACAACCCCATCATTCCCAACCTCCATTTCCATATTGACCCTAAGCTGAAGATGATAACTTCTCATCATTCCCAACCTCCATTTCCATATTGACCCTACGCTCAAGATGACAACCCCTCATCATTCCCAACCTCCATTTCCATATTGACCCTAAGATCAAAGTGATAACCTCTCATCATTCTCAACCTCCATTTCCATATTGACACTAAGGTCAAGATGACAACCACTCTTCATTCTCCGCCTCCATTTCCATATTGACCCTAAGCTCAAGATGACAACCCCTCATCATTCCCAACCTCCATTCCATATTGACCTTAAGCTCAAAATGATAACCTCTCATCATTCTCAACCTCCATTTCCATATCGACCGTAAGCTCAAAATGACAACCACTCTTCATTCCCAACCTCCATTTCCATATTGACTCCAAGCTCAAGATGACATCCCATCATCAGATAATTAATACACTTCTGTCTTGGATCATATTGTCTACCAAAAACTAAACTTAAAACTATCATACTTCTGTATCACAGTGTTACACTGCACATATTGTGACCAAAAATTGTTTTCTTTAAAGTAAGAATATTGCTTAAAATCTGATTGCAAATGTTGAAATGGATTGAGTTCATTAAATGCAGAGTGAACAAAATGAAAAACTTGATGTGGAAACATTAGGAATGGTTTGCTGAAACTCTAGTTGCATCAATACTAATATGACTGCTTCATTTTTGTAGTCATGTTTGTTTAGAAATTAATGAAAATGTTTTGATCAACTAATTAGAAGGAAAACTGGTGAGAAATAACAAATATATGTTCTTAAAATATTACTAACATAAACCTTTCTTTTCTTTTCTGCTTCTTGAATATATATAGCATTAAATAGGTTGGAAAAAATTGCCTTGAATTTTATATAATCGCTTGCTAATATGCACCATGAATTACTCAAGAGTTGAATTAGCTTTGTTATTCTCCATCACTTATGCCAAAAAATGAATGCATTTTAACCATAACCTCTTGTTTTGTGTGATATATATGCATTCTGTGTTTGATATCATGTTAAATAAATGCAGGATTCTTGTTTCATATGAGAATTACAAGACATAGGTATTACTTCCAGAGGCAGTAGCATATTTATCATCATAAGCAATGATCAAGGCAGTTTGATCAAATTTTTTTAAACTTGCATATCATTTAAACCTGTTGCTCTGTGTTCAGCTGAAACAGCAGTGTAGTAAAATATTAAAATATGTGTTTAAATTTTGTACCCAAATAGGCTAGTGTTCCTGTCTTTCCTGCACAAACTGAAAGCTCTATCATAATTACACAATTTCTTTCAAGACACTGTGTTCACAGGAGGTACTTTGGATGTTGCAATCATGCAGAATTAACTCCAGGTAATTCACATCTACAGTAGTTATTTCAAAACTGCAAGTTGCAGTATTGTCTCAGAAATTTAGAAGCTTAAAGCTGCATTCTCTTTCAAAAAAAATCCCCAGAAAACTGAGTTGATGTATTTCATGATTTTGTGGTTCTCCTAATGAATAGAGGTGCTCAGGAGTTGTGGACAAAAATTGAATCAAAGAGGGGTCTAAAACAAGGCAGATGGTTTGGCATTTGACTATTTTTGGGCGTGTTTCCCAATATATTGTTCGACATGCACTCAGATGACTGTCAACAAACCTGCAATGAGGTCACTGTGGCACATGCCAATCCACAATAAACTTGATGATTGGCAAAGCAAATTGTAGAGAACACATGTTGTCACTTTCCAGAAGTCATTGTAATAAGACCATTTGTGTTCAACTGAAAACCTGGTCTTCATATTAAAGTGTATTAGACCCAGTCTAAAAACAATTATTCAAACTCAGTGCATGTTTACAATATAGGAAAAGTGAGTCTCACTAACATAATCCTCACACATCACTGTAAACAATACTTAATCTAGACCGCAACACAAGTTTTTCCTGAAACTGATTACACAGGAAAATCTTTGTGGATTTTGCTTGTGAGACCACAGGTTTATATTATTATTTGGTGGTAAGACCACTGTTTTATATTATTATTTGGTGGTAAAACCACAGTTTTATGTTATTATTTTGTGGTAAGACCACTGTTTTGTATTATTATTTTGTGGTAAGACCATTGTTTCATGTTACTATATGGTGGTAAGACCAGTTTTATATTATTATTTGGTGGTAAGACCACATTTTTATATTATTATTGTTGGTATGGCTACTGTTTTATATTATTTGGTGGTAAGACCATTGTTATTATTTGGTGGTAAGACCACATGTTTATATTATTATTTGGTGGTAAGACCACTTTTTTATATTATTTGGTGGTAAGGCCACTGTTTTATATTATTATTTGGTGGTAAGACCATTGTTGTTATTATTTGGTGGTAAGACCACTTTTATATTATTTGGAGGTAAGACCACATTTATATTATTAAGTACTGCAAAGGACATGCTCATAATATTAGTTTAAAAATTCAGTTTTGGGAAGGAACACAGCTTTAAGAATGTAATTAGTTTTATAAATTGCTGGACATACCATATATACATGCTAATAAATCAGTTCTGACTGCAAACAACATAGACCATGATCTGCCATTACATAATGCGCCATCAGATCAGAGTCAGTGTTGTTTGTGATACTGATGACTCCTAACAAACTGCACAGATCAAGATCTGCCAGCACATTATATAATGGCAGACGTGGGTCTGTGCAGTTGCACTTACAAGCAAGTATATATGGTGCCATAAACAATACTCATCAAGTGATGTATTGCTGTAAGAAAACCTTTTGATAATATGTTCAATGTTCCTTGTCCTCATTTTAAAAAATGTTACTAAAAGAAATTCATCTATCTTAAATTTTCCCTTGAGCTTTGTATGGAACAATTTTTTCGTGTGTTGCAAATAATAACCACTGCAAGATCAGTTGCTTCTTTTTGTAATGATGATAAAATAAACATCTATTGACCTAAAATTTTAATTGTATGGTTGATTGTGATTTTCAGATGTGTTTAACACACTCTTGCATCCTGGTTGGTAATCCATTGTAGTCAACATTCCAAACATCAATAGTAATACTAAATTACTTGTATGTCAAAGTTGTATGTTTTCAAAATTGTTTTGTTTTGAAATCTCGAATTGAGAAAATTAACAGAAAGCTCAAGTTCATGTTAATATCTAAAAGTCAGTATGATCGATATTGGTAAGGAATTTTGAGCTTTAATATTTTTTCTTTTGCAACATTCCAGCAGCTTCAACAAATGATAATTCAGTGACCTGTTACTGAAATGACTTGTACAAAGTCACAGATGTAAGTCTATATATGTCATCAGGTAGATGATTCATTATGAAGGTGTATCCATACATGTCACCAGGTAAGATAATTCACTGTGAAGGTGTATGTCCATACATGTCATCAGGTTGATAATTCATTATGAATAAGGCCTCATTACAAAGCTTACTGGTAGTTTGTGTTGATGGTGCATGTCTCATTATTTCAGTGAACCAAACTGTGTTGTCTGCTCTTTTACCATGATTTTGGAATTAAATGAATATGGATGTGACGTCTGAACATGTTTTGCATTTCTAGATAGCATTAGAAAGGCTTACTTTAATTTTGTTTTAAATTATTAAGCAAAAATCTGAGTCAGCATGGAGGTCTTATTGTTAAATGTACTTCATTAACAATATTTTTACCGATTTCAGCTCCAGTCAGATATATTCTCGATACGACCTCCTGGTCTGGTTTGAGATCTGTGAACTGGCACCCACAGGGGAGTAAGTAATTAATTTGTGTATATCAATCAGTATATGTTACAATACTTTATATTATTTAAGAAAGTAGACTTGATAGATTTTGTTGTACAGCCTTCTTCGTGTGAGGAACATCTTGGTTGGATCCCAAAAGTACACAAAACATTGGTCCAGAAAAGTTTTGCTTGTGCCATTTTCATTGTTTTCTGATTGCCCACATTTTAAATGTCATTCAGCAAAGTGAAACTTTTAAGATTTTTTTTTAACACAATGGTTGCATCACACAGAAACTTCTCCATATAGGCAAGAGAGGTTTCATCATAACAAACACATTGGTTCAGTGAACAATTTCTTTGCAACTGAAATAGCTTGCCATGGGGAGAGACTAGTGTACTGCCATAAATACATGCCCATTTGATACAAAATATGTAAAGTCAGTTAAATGAACATTACATGCTGTAAGCTGCTTGTAATAAGTGAAGTGGTATAATCTATTATTCAATTAGTTTTTCATAAATTTTGAGTCAAATGAAAAGAAGTTTTTGATTCAGTTTATCACTTAAAGTGAGGAACTGTGCCATTGATATAAAGTTAAGAACTCAGTGACACTGCTTTCAAGGTATTGATTCAATGATATTGCTGTATAAAGTTAGGAACTTAATAATATTGCTATAAAAGTATGGGATTAATGTCACCATAAAGTTAGGGTCTCTGATATTGCTATAAAAGTATGGGACTAATGTCACCATAAAGTTAGGGACTCCATGACATTGCTATAAAGTTAGGGACTCTATGATATTGCTGTATAAAGCTAGAGACTGATGTTACTATAAAATATGGGACTGATATTACTATAAAGTTAGGGACTCGGATGTCACCATAAAGTTAGGGACTCTGATAATGCTATTAAGTTAGGAATTTTATGACATTACTGTAATGTTAGGGACTATGACATTGGTATAAAGTTAGGGACTATGACATTCCTGTAAGTTATGGACTCCATGACGGTGCTGTAAAGTTAGGGACTTGATAACATTGCTATCAAGTTAGGGTCTCAAAATGACATTTCAGCTGTATAAAGTTAGGTACTATGTGCTATTGCTACAAAGCATGGGACTCTTTAGTCTTGCTCTGAAGTTAGAATTTCTATGACTGCTATAAAGTTAGGGACTCTTTGACATTGCTGTAAAGTTAGGGACTATGTGACATTGCTATTAAAGTATGTGACTATGATGGACTGATGTTGCAGTAAAATTAGGGACTCTCTGATATTGGATTCTATGATTTTCTATTAAATCAGAAACTCTATGTCATTGCTGAAAAAACTTTGGTCTTGATGATGTTGCTGTGTGGCAGACTACAGTATTTATTCCATTATAAGCCCAAGCTTGATGATAAGCCCATGTCCCATTTTTACAGTTACTGTATTTATTCCATGATAAAATGCTTGATGTTAAGCCCATCCCATATTTTTACAAATTTCTTGCAAATATTTACTGTGGGTATATTTATCTGGTAATAAGCCCACCCCCAACATTTTGCCAAATTTATTAGGCATGTCTCATTGTCTTATCATTGAATTAAGTCTGTATTTGTATGATATGATGCCTTGTGGGCAGTAAAATTGAATGTTATGTTGTCAGTAAAAGTGAATGTTATGTGGTCAGTAAAAGTGAATGTTATGTGGTCAGCAAAAGTGAGTATTATGTGGTCAATAACAGGGAAAGTTATTTGCTAAATGAAGATTATGGCATCCTGTCACTGATTATAGGAAAAAGTAAGTACAACTTTTGTCCAAATAACAACAATAAAAGCTATGTGCAAAGGACTAGAACACCTCATTATGAAAACTAAACACCTATAAACACATATAGAATGCCTATTTTTCTCCCAGTAATCTATGTTAACAGTGAATAAATGACTTACCTTGTCACAAGGGTGTGACTGAAAGCTTTCTCCTGGAGGAAGATATCCTTTTCTTTAAGCACATGACATAACGTCCCGATGAAGAACTCCTCATTCACAAAAGGTGATTTGACCTTTTTGTTTAATGCAGATGTTTATTCTATTGATTTCAAACAAGCAACTTTAAGTCATGCATCAGTCATTCACTCTCACTGCTTGCTCAACATAACTTAATCTGCCAGCATTCGAAGCTGGGCATAGTTTAAACTCCCACATTGTCTCACTTTAGCATGGTCATATACTTGCTGACTAACTGATATTTAAAAAAAAACATTCTTCAGGTTAAAGCACAAACATTCATACATGTTCCAGATCTAAATTTAAACAATGTTTTATGATATTTTTGTACAAATAAACTCATCATATGTACAAATATTAATTCACATCCAGTTTTATTTTATCCAGAGAAATGGCAGAAAGTTAGTACAGTATAGGTATATGCCATTCTGATAATGGCAGTGGGAGGCTACAGTTGTTGTTTATATAGTGTATTGTCAAATGTATGCCATTTTGAAAGTAGCAGTGGGAGACAACACCTCCACTCTGTCAACTTTCAAATTAGATGTTACAATTTCACTCCATGTATATTAATCAAGTTCATTCAAAAACATGTTAGGTGGAAAATTTTCTTACTGTCAGCAACTAAAACATTGTCAGCATCAACAATTACAATACATAACAACTGGCAATATGAGTAATATCACTTGATCATTGTGTCATTATCTTTGGTTATATTCATAGTGATGTGTTATAATGTATATGAGTTTGTTGGTTTTCTTTCAAGCCCACCAGGGCAGAATATCAAGACAGTGATCACTTTGGCATCTATGTACATGTCCTTAGATCTGTATGTCTGTCCATACTCTAGATTCCGTTTAATATTAAAGATTTTAGATTATGCCTAATGTTAAATTTTTAGATCAAGCTTAATGTTAAAGTCTTTTACTCTGTTGCTAAATAAAGGCAGAAATGGAGTCCTATTTGTTATATTATTTGTCAGCTAACTTAATGAAGTTTGCTTGTTAACATTTTAATGCTGAAATCTGGCAGATTTCACTATAAACAAAGCAGTCAAGGAAGGAAAGCACACAATATGAAACTGACTTTATAATGGAAATTTAGTATTGATTGGTCATTATGATACAGGGAGATGTTTCAAATTGACAAGCATTATTGTACATGACAAGCAACTGTGAAGGCTAGCACATTTTGCATTAATGTACATGATGAACAACTGTGAAGGCTAGTACATTTGGCATTAATGATTGGTGCTTCATTGCAGCGTATATCTTTTTGCAAGAACACTGAATGAATATCTTTTTGTATAAAAATAACTTTATGGTAAAAATTGTATTTTAACTTTCCATATAACCATCTATTACTATATCAACAACCTTGGTTAAATTCTATATTTTGGTCAGGATGCAGGCACAGTTTTGGGGGCATCCATGTTCTGTTAACAGATTTGTAGATTTCATTGTAAACTGTTGATACTAAATAAAATGTTAAACATATTTTCCTTTTTAGATATGTTCCTGCAGTGGTAGACCACAGTGAAGAGATGGCATGTTCTGGTACATTCATGCTGCACCAAGGCATTCAGCGGAGGATTGCCATCACCATTACTCATGAACAGGGACCTGACTTCTTCTGGAAGGATGTGAAGGAACTAGTTGTTGGTAAGTTGCTTTCTACACTTCTCTCCAGGTATTTAAGGTGAGAAGTAAAAAGAAAAGGAAACAAGAGGCATTTAAAAGAGATAGTGTCTTGATTCCAATTGAAATAAACTGTTGTTTCTTTTTGTATAATGATAATGATCCTCAATCAAGCTGAAATGTTTGTTTTCACTTATTTCATCTTCAAATACATTGCCCATTAATAATCTGTTTGGATTTCTTCCACTGCCAAACAAATCCAGCATTCTTAAGCGAAGAAAAACATAAATGTCTTTTAACTTGTTTTTACCCTGCTTTTGCATGAAGCAGGCAATAAAGTACTATTCACATTTCTGTTTTTCTGTCCATTCATAAAGTATTCATGCATCTGTTCATCTCTCCATTCATTGTTCTTACTTTTGTTGATGCTCAGTAACTCTCAAACTCTTTTTGAGATTAAGGGATGAAACTTGGTATACTGGTCCAATACATTATTACTAGAAGGTGTCATCAGTAACATTGAGCTTCCTATCCTAAAAAGCCAAGGTCATGGCTCAGTTTTGTACGTTTTCCACCACGCATTCCTATCTGCTCAGTAGTGTTAAGACATTAAAGATTAAGAGTTGAAACTTTATATACTTGTACAGCATCAATTAATTGGAGTCCTGTCTTCAAGGTCAAGGTCACAGATCAGTAGTTTACATTTTCCATCATATTTTTCATTGTTCTGTCATGTAAAGTCCATTTGAGATTAAGAGATGGAACTTTATACATCATCATTGGAAGATGTGTCACCTACCAAATGGTTGACTCTGTTTTGAAGGTCAAGATCACAGCTCAATATTTGAAGTTTAAGCACATTTCTGTCTTAATGTTCAAGCTCTTGGATCAGTATCTTGTTTATCCATCACACTTTATTTTCAAATTAAATAATTTTATTACCATATGGTATTATTGTTTTGCTGTTCTCTTATCATTACTGTATATTTAATGTATACTTGTATCATTACTAGTTTGAGATGTGTCCTATCTTCAGGGTCAAGGTCACATTTCAACTTTTTTCATCACTTTCTTTTCTACCTTGTTACTTCAGAGCTGTCTGAGATTAAAGAATAAAACTTGTCTGCTTGCATGACATTATCAGGTTTGTCACATACCATATTTAGGATCCTAACTTCAAGGTCAAGGCCACTGATCAGATATTTCACATTCTACAGCACACTTTCATTTTCATTTTATTTTTGACATTATTCAGGCCATGAAATGGATGTCTGATACAACATTCTTCAGCTTCTGTTTGAGAGACCTTTCATTTCAAAGGCTCATTTTGACCTGTTAGAACTGGCATCAGCAGCCAAACAGGCTGCCTTGCAAGGTCTATCAGCAGTCCAACAGGCTGCCTTGATAAGTCTATCAGCAGCTTCATAATAACACAACTGCAACTGTGGGGGTGAACATTGTTTTTGTTGAGACTTCAGCTCTTTATTGACATGTGCTACCCTTTGTTCATATTTCATTGACCTTTGTTATCCATTGCCCATATCTCATTGACTTGTGCATCCTTTGTCCATATCTCATTAATCATTGCTATCCTTTGCCCATACCTCATTGATGTGTGCTATCCTTTGCCCATATCTCATTGACGTGTGCTATCCTTTGCCCATATCTCATTGATGTGTGCTATCCTTTGCCCATATCTCATTGATGTGTGCATCCTTTGTCCATATCTCATTGACTTGTGCATCCTTTGTCCATATCTCATTGACTTGTGCATCCTTTGTCCATATCTCATTGTTTTGTGCATCCTTTGTCCATATCTCATTTACTTGTGCATCCTTTGTCCATATCTCATTGATCTATGCTATCCTTTGTCCATATCTCATAGATATGTGGTATCCTTTGTCCATATCTGATTGACCTGTGCATCCTTTGTCCATATTTCATTGACTTGTTCTGTGCTTTGTGCATATCTCATTGACCTGTGCTATCTTTTGTCCATGTCTCAAGGAAAATTTTAAGCTGCTGCTCACACTGAAGACTAGAAACAAGGCCATCTCTGTAAATATATCTACCTCTTACTATTCTGCTGAAGTGTTATGA
Organism: Megalonaias nervosa; assembly: GCA_016617855.1. Taxonomy (NCBI): domain Eukaryota; kingdom Metazoa; phylum Mollusca; class Bivalvia; order Unionida; family Unionidae; genus Megalonaias; species Megalonaias nervosa. Next base: position 52,058 of record JAECUM010002538.1, read on the forward strand.
TTGAGTTATGTATTTGAAGAAGAAACCAGCTTTTGAAGTAAAATATTTTTATGACTGTCACAATACTTACCTGATCATGATACAGGCACCATCCCCGAAGCCCTCCCTACATTGACATCCTTGGAAGAGTGCACTTCCACTCCAGTTGTAATTGACAATTGATAAGATTGGGTGCCAGTGCCTCAATCCAAGGGGAGATCACTCTTCTATGACATCTGTCTTGGTAAGCAGACATTATGTTAGCACCTTTTAAAACTAAAACAAGTCTAAAAATGTTGTTAATGTCTTTTTTCATGTGGGAGAGGTGTTGGCCTGGATTCACAAGGTGGCAAAAGGACTTGTAATGTATTATGTTCAGGTGAATATTATCGAAGAAAAATATTTTACTTCATTTGGTTGCATATATGTAGATATGGACCAAATGGATAGATGGATGGGTAAATATTTCATAAAGATGATGCAGATATCGTAAATTGGGATTAAAGTTACATGGTTTGCACTCTGTGCCAATGTTTGGCTTTTTATTTTCTTGTTCGAATTGTAGTGTTAACTTTATAGCAAAAGTATCATGAAACAGAGGCTTTGTGTCAATTACATGTAAAGTCAGATCTTGTTAATCTAGTTGTTGCAATTATATAAACATCAGACAGATCAGTGTTTCAGATAAAATGGTGTAATTTTGATTTGACTTTCAACAATCCATTTTATTTACTGTTCTTGAAGCAATAGTTGGATGAATGCAACTTTGATGTGAAAAGAATTTTCATTAAAATACTCTTGTGTATACAGACATACTCCATTGTTATAACATGTTTGCAGGTCGGATCAGAACAACCCCTGATTTCCGTGAATATGACACAGAACACACAGTCTTGTCTCTGGGATTGTTTCCTGCCTGCTACATACAGCAACCCACTGATGACAGGTAGGCATACAAGCATTATGGGTCACAGTTTGGGGATTGGGGACATAGGCATAAAAGCGTTATGGCGTACAGTTTGGAGTTTGGGGGCATTTATTGACAGGTAAGCATACAAGCATTATGGGTTACATTTTGTAGTTTGGAGGTATTTTTTGACAGGTAGGCATACAAATGTTATGGGGTACAGTTTGGAGTTTGGGGGCATTTTATGACAGGTAAGCATACAAGCATTACGGGGTACAGTTTGGAGTTTGGGGGCATTTTTTGACAGGTAGGCATACAAGCAATATGGGGTACAATTTGGAACTTGGGGGCATTTTTGGACATGTAGGCATACAAGCATTATGGGGTACAGTTACATTTAGCAACCTACTAATAACAGGTAGGCATACAAGCATTATGGGGTAGTTTGGAGTTTGGGGGCATTTTATGACAGGTAGGTATGCAAATGTTATGGGGTACAGTTTGGACTTTGGGGGCATTTTATGATAAGTAGGTATACAAATGTTATGGGGCACAGTTTGGACTTTGGGGGCATTTTATGATAAGTAGGTATACAAATGTTATGGGGCACAGTTACATACAGCAACCTGCTAATGACAGGTAGACATACAAAAAAACATTATTGGGTACAGTTACATACAGTAATACACTATTGACAGGTAGGCATACCAACATTATGGGATACACTTTGAAGTTTGGGGGTACTTTATGGGTAATTTTACCAGTGAGTCAAAACCAAAATGCAAACAGATGAAGAGTAATAGAAAATGAGGCGATGAATGAGAAATGAAAATCAAACTTCAATGTATTTCATGAAAGTATTTGGAAAATCTATTTACCCATGTTTCAGGCTTGCATTAAGTTTCTGAAGCCGAAAGCCTTATGCATGATGATCTGGGATCAGATTCTTTACACTGATAATTACTCACTACTTACAAGCTGTGAAATTGTTGTAGCAACACCATTGATGAGATGACATCATCATGCACTGGTATTGTGTCTGTACATATTTTATTTGAATGAAAACAAAATAAGAAAATAAATTGCTGACATCTCCACAACAATATTTTTGCATTTATTTTTGGTCATATTTTTTTAATTATTTTTATTATCATGAATTCAGTGCTGTGTTTTGAATGGCATATAGTTTCTGTTTTTCTTAAAGTGCACTTTTAATAAGAAAAGCTCCAAAAGCCGTAGTTCTCTCCCTTTAATACTGTCAGAAATGAAAATGCCACCTCTCCCTTTAATGCTGTCAGAAATGAAAATGCCAGCTTTCCATTTAGTACTGTCAGAAACAGTCCCAACTCTCCATTTAATACTGTCAGAAATGAAAAACCCCAGCTTTGGTACATGGAATCTAAAATCTGCAAAACACAAAATCATAATGCATTTCTGAGACTGTAATGGAAATGATGAGATGGTAGCTGAAATAAAAATCACAAGTCCAGTGCCTTAACCACTGAACCAATGCAGGTGCCTGTGTATTTGCGGTTTATATCAGATATTTTGTAGATTCTGTTAAATTTGGATAAGTCAGACACTTATCACTCAGATATTTTGTAGGTACTGTTAAAATTCAGATAAGTCGGACACTAATCACTCAGATATTTTGTAGGTACCATTAAATTCGGATAAGTCAAACACTAATCAGTCAGATATTTTGTAGATACTGTTAAATTCAGATAAGTGAAACACTAATCAGTCAGATTCTCAGCATTGCTCAAAAGACTTGCTTGGTTTTGGTGTCAGAATTCTTTGTTCTATCTTGAAAACTTGAAACTGCCAGTAACTTTAACCAAAATAGTGTTGGCTGAATATACATGAATCGAGTTTACTTTCTCCATTTTTCTGTTTAGGTAATGTAGGTAAGAATTGTTTAATCATTTTGACTTTCTGTAGTGCTCTAGAAGCAGTGCTAATGGTAATATAAACTTTCTCTCTGCTGTATCAGCAACCAGAGATAAGGCTGATTTGTAGGCTGCTAGATGTATGTCTAACAAGGGTGTCGCATGTAGTATGTATGCCATGGAGTGAACATGTAAGTAGAAATAGGTCACTGCCTCACAGTGCAAAACTTAAATATTACAGTGGCATTGAGACTATAGTTAACACAGCTAAGGAAACTTAGGGAGGAATTAGTTCAGTTGTGTTAATCTTCTCAGATGATTAATACTGACCTTCCACCATGTTTTACACTTCTAATGACAGTCTTCATCTCTGTTAATGGCAGCAAATTTGCCCAATTTCCCACCATTCTCTGTCCTTGTAAATGCATGTGATGTCAGTTGGAAGAAGTGTGTAAAAATGGCTTGATAACCTTCTGATCAGAATTGATGTCAAAGAGAAAAAACATCAGCATGCACTGCTTTTACATTATGCCAGAGAGGAAGTAAATGCAGACCTGCCAACCCCTTAAGATTTGACCATAAGTCTTACAGAAATGACCCTTACAATAATGACTTACCAAATAAAAGCAAACATTAGGGACTTACAATAAAATCTGGAAACAGACTTGTCTGTACTTGATTCAGATCTGGTCTTCATATTAGATTCAGTGGAGTTGGTCAGGGAACCAGACTAACTTTACACGGTTGCCTCAGAGGCTTTAAACTGCACATATTTGTTCTATGTAAAACATCTGCATGATCAAGCTGTTGCTTATAGATTTTTCTAAAGTGGCATCAAACAAGTTATACATGTTCAAGACAAGAGGGACAAGAAGTCTGTTAAAGTACAGAAGAATAAAAAAGTATATTCATGTTCTTGGGTTTAAATAAAGCAGGAAGGGCAACGATTACACTTATTGGACATCATGTGTTGATTTGAGCATGTCTCATGGCAGGAGAGATGATTGCCATCACCACATGAAATTAAAAAAAAATGCTGTGAATTACATCAAGCTTGAGAGATAGCAAGCTGCTGTTGATCTCCATAGGGTTTGGAACTTCATTTTTTTGTGAAACTGTACTGAAGGTCATTAAGGTCTGAGTGTACTTTACAAACCTTTTAGTTGAACATAATATTTACCATTGCTGCATCAGTCTCAAATCACACTTTTACATGTATGTTTTCCAACTTGGCAATATCATTAAATGATATTTTGTTGCACTTTGCTGGGAACTGGTCTAACCTGCAAAAAAAATTTGGCATACTGACAGTGTCTCCTTCTGGTTGGCAGGTCTGTAAATTCTGTTTTTGAAATCCTCAATGATAGTAGTGATGATTACCCAATTTGCCATAGATGAACCAACAGACTACTTTGCACCAGAGAAGAACCACCAATTTGAAATCTACAAATTTCATCAAGAAAACAACAAAATGGGCACACAAAGTTTTGGCAGTTTTCAGTGAATTTGCTGATGTTGATAAAGAAATAAAATCACAAGTAATTCAGGGTTATTTTGTCAAATGTCTTAGACCTGACACACCTTCATACATTTGCCCATGCCCTGAAACTCTGACAAGCAAGAAGAAAAACCATTTTTCACAAGTTTGTAGATCAAGACTCAAGACAGAAAAGAAAGTTAATCAGGTAGAAAGCCAGCAGGATAAAGGTAGTACATATGATAGTTCAGACAATATACCTTTGACCTGCAAACTCAAGACAAACCAGTCTGAAGAACTGTTTGAGAAGTTCACAAATATTTTCAAAGGAATCAGAAAATTTAAAGTTGTACTGATATGCCTTCACACTGATGATACTGCAGTCCCAGTAACTCAGCCTCTTTGATGTATACCATTTCACATTTGAAGAAAGTTAAAATAGAACTGGAAAGACTTGAAAACGTAGACATTATGGACAAAGTAGATGGACCAACTTCCTGAGTATCTCCAATCATGATAGCACCCAAAGCCAAGAACCCTGATAAAATCAGGATCTGTGTTGAGAATGCATTTGCCCAATGAAGCAGTATTACACGAGGGACACATCACACAAACAATAGATGATCTTATGGTAGATCTCAATGGTACAACCATGTTCACCAAGCTTGATCTAAATTCAGATTACCATTAACTAGAATTGCACAGAAATTCAAGGAAACATTACATCATTCTTGACTCATTTAGGACAACGAACATATAAATGTCTCATTTTCAGAATATCATCAACAACAAAAGATATTTCAAAGCACACTTAGCACAGCAGCAGAAGGACTACAAGGCACAAAAAGTATTAGCGATGTCTTTCTGTTATTCAGTCATACACAGAAGAACATCACAGAAATCTGGAACCTACTGTCACTTGCGTCATGGAAAAAGAATTGACACTAAATAAACAGAAATGTGAGTTCAGTAAAGACAAAACTGAGTTCTTTTAGATACAAAATTTTTCAGCATAGATGGAATTTCTCCAGATACAGAGGAAGTGGAAGGAATTAATAGTGTCAGTATTCAGTCAAACATATCAGAAGTATTCAGTTTTCTAAGCATGAAAATGTGGGATGATATATCCCAGATCTTTGAACAATCAGATGTATCACATAGTATAAAAAAGACATGTTAAAAATTGGAAAAATAGGTTCATTTGTTCAGCTAACATCATCTGTTATTTTTCAGGGTGTATTTCCGCTTTGAAGCTGCATGGGACAGTTCTCTTCACAACTCCCCTTTGCTGAACCGAGTGACCACATCAGGGGAGAGAATCTACATGACCCTGTCAGCATATCTAGAGGTACATTTCAAAGAAGTGTTTCTCTGTATATTCTTTATTTATTATGTAGATATAACCATCAGTTGCTTTTACATTGTGACTTGTATTAGTATGTAGCTGTAGCTCTTACATTGTGACTTGTATTAGTATGTAGCTATGACCATCAATTTGCTCTTACATTGTGACTCATATTAGTATATAGCTATAACCATCAATTGCTCATACATTGTGACTTGTATTAGTATATAGCTATAACCATCAATTGCTCATACATTGTGACTTGTATTAGTATGTAGCTATAACCATCAATTGCTCATACATTGTGACCTGTATTAGTATGTAGCTATGACCATCATTGTTCTTACATTGTGACTCGTATAAGTATATAGCTATAGCTCTTACATTGTGACTTGTATTAGTATATAGCTATAGCTCTTACATTGTGACTTGTATTAGTATATAGTTATAACCATCAATTGTTCTTACATTGTGACTCATATTAGTATATAGCTATAACCATCAATTGCTCTTACATTGTGACTCGTATAAGTATATAGCTATAACTATCAATTTGCTCTTACATTGTGACTTGTATTAGTATATAGCTATAACCATCAATTGTTCTTACATTGTGACTCATATTAGTATATAGCTATAACCATCAATTGTTCTTACATTGTGACTCGTATAAGTATATAGCTATAACTATCAATTTGCTCTTACATTGTGACTTGTATTAGTATATAGCTATAACCATCAATTGCTCTTACATTGTGACTTGTATAAGTATATAGCTATAACTATCAATTTGCTCTTACATTGTGACTCATATTAGTATCTAGCTATAGCTATCAATTGCTCTTAATTGTGACACATGTTAGTATGTAGCTATAACCATCAATTACTCTAACATTGTGACTCATATTAGCATGTAGCTGTTGCCATCAGTTATTTTAATGTTATGAAATCTTAGGCTCATATTAGCATGTAGCGATAACCATTGGTTGGTATTACATTGCAGCTCATTAGTATGTAGCAGTTACCTTCAGTTATTCTAATATTATGAAATCAGTGGCTCATATTAGCATGTAGCTATAACCATCAATTACACTATACATTAGTGTGTAGCTGTAACCATCAGTTACTATAAGAGTCAAAATTTCTTTGAGAGTAAACAATACTATCCCACAAAATTCTTGTGTTACATTGGGTCCCAAAAAATGAAAACTCATACACCAACAAAAGAAATATCACCTTGGTTTTGATTTTTTTCTTTTTTTGCATACATTAGATTTGAAATGTATTAAAATGAGTTTCATAATATTTTATATCACAAGCTGCAGGCAGTTTCATACTGTAGTTTTCAACATGAAGTCAATTTTATACTGTGGTTTTCAAGATGCTGTTTCATACTATAGTTTTCAAGATGTGGTTATTTTCATACTGTGGTTTTCAACATGCTATTTCATACTGTAGTTTTCAGCATGCCATTTCATACTCTAGTTTTCAACATGCAGTCAGTCTCATACTGTGATTTTCAACTAGCTAGGTGTTATTTTATTATTTTATATGATTTTTATGATATGTCATCATGATGCGAATAAAATTAAACATTATGTGATAAAATCTATTTTCATGTTTTATTAGGTTGAAAACTGTACCCAGCCTGCCTGTATAACCAGAGATCTTTGTATGGTGATCCATTCCCGAGATACTAGAATCTCAGCATCCAAGTATGTAATGTCATAAACCAAATTGAGTCATTTTGAAGATGGACTTTATAACTTCGTTTTCTGTACAACATTGTCATGCATTGCTTCTATTCTTCCTTTACAGTAGTAAGATCTTGAGATGAGATATATCTGGTATATAACATGATGATTAGAAATTTATGTAAGTACTCCACAAAAAAGTATCAGTAAATTTCTGTTTTTGTCACAAGGCAGATTTTACTTTGTAATCAGTCTTGTACAGTCAGAAAGAAGACTTGTCAACCATGAATCACATTTTCATTAACAAATATCGGATGCAGCTCCCATAACAATACATTTTATCAAGTATACATCATTGGTTTATTAACTCTCTTTACTTCAGGTTCCATATAATTTGTTGTTCAGTGTAAATGAAGTAAAATTTAATGAATAGTGGTTGATGCCTCTAAACTTACTTTTTCTCAACTGTCAATAGTGTTTATGAATTGAACCATTTAGGAACATAAAAGTGTCCTGTATCTGTAATTGTAAAGAAAGAAACCATTTCAGACAAAAAGTCGTGCTCCTTTGAAAGGACTCGGTAGTAATTACACTGTACATCTTCAGGAAAAATGTTTGAAGAGAATCTTTTTTTGAATACTATAGAACTTCTCTTGAAAGACACCCCTTCAGCCAAGAAATTATGGTCTCTCAAGACAGGTCACAACACTTCATAATAACCAATTGTGTACACTAAGAATGTGGTGTCTCAAGACAGGTGTTGTGGTCTTTCAAGACAGGTTCTTCTTAACTTTATATTCTCCATGCATTAGCATCAGGTGTAGAAATATTGTAATATCCACCATTTGTCTTTTAGTCTGTCCATCCATCCATACATCTGTTAGTCTGTCCATCCATCCATCCATCCATATGTTAGTCTGTCCATCCATCAAGCCAACTGTCTGTTACCATTCCTTCTCCTTAAATGAAATATTTGACCTTCAAACTTGTTATCACCATGCAAATCATCAAAGGTTTTCCTGATCAGATAATGAAGATAAGGACCAGTTTTTAATTATCATAGGTGTAATCCATGTCGGCTCTATCAGGTACTTTGAGGCAAAACTGAATTAACTTTCTTTCTCTTGTGTTCTATGGAAAGGCACTTAGCTCCCATTTTCTTGGCATAAGTTAAGATTTATGTGTTTAAAGCTCTGTTGATATCAAGAAAAACAAAACAAAAACAAACTTCCTTTCTCTTCAGTGGGCATCACACTGGAAGATCCTACTGCTGATAATGATTGCAATGTATACATTTTCATACAAGTCTCAGTGTCTTAGATTGCATTATCTTTTTGTATTTAGAATTTTTTTTTAAATGTATACTTATTTAGGTTGATATTTAATAAAGAGATATTTATTCTTAAAGGATTCAATAGTTTTTAATGGTAAATTGGTTCATCATCTTACATAATTTAAGCAAAATTGAGAAAAAATGGTCCACTTTTCTCCATGAAGATCCAGTTTAATGTCGACAACAGATTAGAAAACAGAAATTGATAAATAGATCTGTTGATGTATACATGACAGATATGCAAATACCACTTAACAGCACCACTCCGGTGGCCTAGTGGTTTTAGTATCCACCTCGGATGTGGGAGGTTGCGGGTTTGAACCCCATGCAAGTCATATCAGAGACTTATAAAAATGGAATTAACAGCTGCCTCACTAGGTGCTCAGCATTAACAGATTAGTTTTAGGACTGATCTGCCTGGTGTCAGGATAATGTGACCGGGTGGGACAAGATGCTGTGTGTCTGCAGCATGATACCCCAAGGCTAGACATCACTATAAACTGCCACACTGAAGACATCGTAGCGATATAACAAAAAAAATTTTAAGGCTACATTAAAAGTTGCAAATCACACACACACACACACACACATACACCATTTAACACTGCATTTATTAGTGAATTTTATTTGTTTTATTAGTGTGAGTAGACCTCCAGTCTGTATGAGCACAGGCGTTTTGAATTACATTAATCAGATTTGTTGGTAAAAATTAAACATTTTTTTGTCATTTTTGTAAACAAAGAGTGTAGCTCATTACTGATGACTGAATATGCAGCAACTCGTTTTGAATTACATTAATCAGATTTGTTGGTAAAAATTAAACATTTTTTTGTCATTTTTGTAAACAAAGAGTGTAGCTCATTACTGATGACTGAATATGCAGCAACTCGTTTTGAATTACATTAATCAGATTTGTTGGTAAAAATTAAACATTTTTTTGTCATTTTTGTAAACAAAGAGTGTAGCTCATTACTGATGACTGAATATGCAGCAACTCGTTTTGAATTACATTAATCAGATTTGTTGGTAAAAATTAAACATTTTTTTGTCATTTTTGTAAACAAAGAGTGTAGCTCATTACTGATGACTGAATATGCAGCAACTCGTTTTGAATTACATTAATCAGATTTGTTGGTAAAAATTAAACATTTTTTTGTCATTTTTGTAAACAAAGAGTGTAGCTCATTACTGATGACTGAATATGCAGCAACTTGTTTTGAATTACATTAATCAGATTTGTTGGTAAAAATTAAACATTTTTTGTCATTTTTGTAAACAAAGAGTGTAGCTCATTACTGATGACTGAATATGCAGCAACTCGTCTTGAATTACATTAATCAGATTTGTTGGTAAAAATTAAACATTTTTTTGTCATTTTTGTAAACAAAGAGTGTAGCTCATTACTGATGACTGAATATGCAGCAACTCGTTTCCTTGCCTTTATGTTACTAGGATAGAGACATAATCTTTCTCTTTCTCTCTCTCTCTCTCTCTCTTTCACTTTCTCCCTCTAATGACATGGATTACTGTTAAGGAGGGGAGGGACATAGGTGCAGTGTTTCACAAAAAGCGTGGGGATTTATGATTAGCTATCAGAGTTGTGCTACTTGTATCTTCTATTAAGATACTGATGATTTTATACATGTTTTGAAATATCCCTATGTCTAGTATGCATGCTACAGAATACCTATATACATTTTATGGACATTTTGGATGGAGCTGGACAAGATGCCCCCTTATCCTTATTATGTTTCACTTAGAATACCAAAATATACATATACCATATGTACTCAGTTATAAGTTGAGTGAAACTGCAAACAACATATATCTTGATTTTCCATAGTATATTGTGCGAGCAGATCAGGGTCTATCTTGTTTGTTCTACTGAATGCTCCTTACAAACTGCACTGACCCAGATCAGCATGTGCTTTATGCAGTGGCATATCTGGGTCAGTGCAGTTTGCAAATTGGACTGGGCCAATAAGTGAGTATATGGCAATGCCGCCTGTATGTATGCTCCTGTGACCAATGTGGAAGGGGAATTTAGTGTTGCCTTTGTGTGTCATTGTTTCTTGGTGAGTTCCACCAAAAGAAGGGCACAATGAGCTATATTTTATGGTTCAAAGAATTTGGTTAAGTTTTATATTGAAGTCAGTTTCCTATGCACTATTAGTTGGCAGCATGGTGTAATAACACTCTGCTGTAACAGTTGCTGTTGCTGTCGAGGGATGGTCATGGCATTTGTGTTCCATGAAAACATTTTTTGTAAGAAGATATATTTGTCCACAGGTTCTTGTCCAGCTTCATCAATCACCAGTTACCATCATTAATTTCTATTCAGATCATTTGTTATGTTGTTTTTATATTGCTTGGCTTGTTTTGGTGAATTTTGTTTTCCAGCAATGTTTTTTCAACAGTAAATTTACAGTATTATGATTTATCATAATGGTGAAAGTTTTCTATCAGTATTTTCCCCAATGTTTATTCCTTGTCCATGCTAAATAGAAATGGTGGATGTTGATAAAGTTTTCTGAGAATTTTGTTCACTTTTTGCCATGTAATTATTGGCACTACTGTGTATGCTTCAGAATGTATTCATAGCCAAGGCTTGGCATTTGACTACATTTAATACTATCCATTGGAAACTTGCTGTCAAAATATGGTATACTTCAATGGTGAATCTTGTGAATTTTGGCCAAAAGTCTTTTAAAATACTTTTTACTGTGGTTAGTAAGGGCATGGACAATGGACCATTTGAACTGGCATCTTTAAAACTGGACTGTTAAAAATAAAATATTGTCTGTAGTGCACAGAAAGTTTACATGTAGAAGAAGGGCCTATTTAAATGATGATACTCCATCAAGAACTTGTAATGAAAGGCTGTTAGGTTTCACATTGGCTCCCATCTTATAAGGCCACCTCTTCTCTACTTAAATGCTGGTCTTATTAAAGGGGTGTCCTCTCTAGAGGAGGACAAAATTTAAAATATATACTGTCAAATATATACTGTTTTAGTGCTGGATAAAGTGGTTACTATTCAAGGGGTGGCCTCTCTTAAGGGGGCTCTTTCAAAAGGGGGACTAGCATAACTGATTACAAGTTTGATATTGTGGGCCACTTAGAGAATTGGACCTGTCAAGCTAGAGTGATTCCCTCAATCAGCCATTGTATTGTTGGATAATTCACTGTGTCATTTATTTGATGTGTTTTTAGTTTACTCCTGCCTGTTTTTGTGTATCCCTTCACTGTCACCCACTACATCTGTTAATTGCTGGCCAGTTCAACCCTGATGGTTATGTGGAATTAAAGTAGAGTCATTACCTGCAAAATGCTTCAAAATGAGTGAAATTTTACTTTTCTTGATGTATTCAGAGATGTGGAATTTTTCTGGGTTTTTATTCAGATAGTTGATAATAATGTGACAAACTGTTGTCAGGGATGCTATAACAAAAAATTTATATTAATCCAATTTAAATGTCTAATTTCACCTTGCTATTAATCCAGTTGTTATATGCTTCAACTTAAAACTAAATGCAAAAGAATTTACTTTTGTTTTGATAGATTGAAAATCATTTGCTATGCAATATATCAGAAATCAAGAAAACTTCAATCGATGGGACAGTATCGATTTTGTTAACAAAAAGTCTTCATTTAAACATCTAGTTTCGTCCCATATAGCCTATCACACACATTAAGCAACAGAAGGATTCCCAGAGAGAGAGAGCTCTTCATCTAGTGTTAACCTCACTATTTTACGATTGTTATTACATTTCTCCTTAGTTTAGTGCACCCAGATAATTCAGTAACCCACTTGTAATGTTGGAGTAGGAGTGGATCAGATTTTTTCTTAATAATAAGTACCTTGTTGAGATAATGAATAAAATCGCAATCAGAATTGGTAAATGAAACTTTGATATATTGCTTGTTTTATTGTCAAAAACTGCACATTGGAACTCAGAGGGTTTGCTCAAGGATGAGCAGAAATTTTTGTGATTACTTTCACTGAAATCACAGCCTAAATATTTTCACAAATTAGACAATACAAAATAAAATTTTTAATGTGGATGCTTCTCAGAAAAATTGTTGATCTTTTGGGGAAAATAAAAGAATCCAGTTCTGTTCTGAATCAACACAAAAACGGTGTTCACATTCACAAGCAAAAAGCAGTAACAAAATACATCTGTGCAATGTTGTAACTGGTGCATATGCAGTATGTCTTGAAACATCATGGAGAAAATGATTTTAACAATCTTCTGAAGATTGGTTATGTTGAAATGAAAGGTAATTTATACAGAAAAGAGAACAAGTTCATTAGCAAAAGGCTGTTTAAAGATGATTTATCCCAACTTGGTTATAAAAGGATTTTTTGACCATTACCCATCCCTTGATGTCTTTCTTAATTTTGAAAATGTACCATGGTAACTCACACCCTCGCTTATGCTTTAGTCTGTGTTTTTGCAATCTGTTGTGTACAAGTTATCGAAGAGGTGTATACAAGTATAGTCTCAGATACAAGGAACTGTAATTGTTTTGAAAAAAAAACACTTGGTCAGCTGTGGGAGAATAATGCTACAATAAGCTTTTAACTCCAGCTATTATTTCTACATTGGTTGTTTATGTAAAAGTGTAAGTACCATAACAGCATATGTCAAGTTGTCTTAGAACTTTTTCATTACTTTAGTTCTGTCCTTGACCCTATGTACCATGAACCCTACCAATGAATTAATTATGTGACTAGACAGTGTGTCACATACCTTAGCCTGGGTCCCTGCATCAAGATCAAGGTCATTGCAAGGGTAAATGTAACTGTGACCTGTATCTTTGCCCGAAGAATATTTTTTTAATGAAAGTTTATAAATGTATATATCATGATTAGATGGAATGTTGTGTGCTGTAGCAATGCACCCTGTCATAAGGTTATGGTAGTGTCAAGATAAAACATAATTCTCTAACTTGTATCTTCATGTCAGAATAACTTACAAGTTAATGAAGACATTTTAATGAAATAATAAAATGCCATGTATAGCTGGCATGTCACACATACAATAGCTTGATTCCTGTCTCAAGGTCAAAGCAAAGGAAACAGTTAATCATGATGTTTATCATTGTCCAAAAATTATAACTTTTCATGTTTTCATGAACCTTTAACCTGTTTATATATATATATATATATATATATATATATATATATATATATATATATATATATATATATATATATATATATAGACATATATGGACAATATGCAAGGGGAAAAAAATAATTCATTGACCTCTATCAATGTACAGGTGTAACTTTTGAACAATTGAAGATATTTTAATGAAATTTTAGTCTGTTGTATATCTTGACATGACAGTATCTCACATTCACGGTCATAACCCTTGCCCTCAAGGTCAAGGTCACAACTCAGAATAATGTATGTCAATGGCCTGTTCTTTGTGTGGGCTATCACTTTTTAACTGCTATAAATATTTTTATGAAACGTTAACACGGGTCCACACATTTTATACAGTAGTCAAGTTCCTAACTCAAAGGTCAGGATCATTGGTAGGGAGAAGGTCATGAGACTGGTGTATCATGTCCTGTTTGCCATACTTCTGTTTTGTTTCACAATATTTGGGTTGCTCAGTAAAGAATTTGAAATTTAGAAAAAATTGGAATTCATTTTCCGGTTGGTTTTAAGCACACAAGGTTTTTTTTTTTTTTTTTGTTTCATCTTGCATTGATTTTATTGTTAATGTTGATTTAAAGTTTTGATTTAGCAAATATAACTTGTAACTTAAAATTAAGAATTCTAAAAATATTTCCATTTAAAAACTATTCAACAGTTATGTCCTTTCAAACCAATTGCATTTATCTCATTCAGGTAAGATTTAAAATTTAAAAAAATGAGGCAATAAGCTTGTCATCAAAGATAATTGCACAAATAAAATGAATTCTTGGTCATATAGACCAATAATACGTCATCAAGATGCAATTTGACTACTCTGGTGGCTTATGTGGTTAGAGCGTCCACCTCAGATGAATGACTTTGTGAAAGTTGTATTAGCAGCTGCCTCGCTTGGTGCTCAGCATTACGAGGTTAGTGTTAGGATTGGTCAACCTGGTGTCAGGATAATATAAGACTGAGACATGATGCTACATGTCTGCAGCATGATGCCCCAGTGCTAAACATCACTATAAACTGCCACACTGCAAACATTATAGCAATATGACTAAAATTATCAAGCTACATTAAAAATTCCAAATCACACACACATTCAAGATGCAATTTGAACTAAATGTATAACAGTTTACTTTCTTACGTGTAATAATGCATTTCCTGAAAGAATGAGAATGAAAAATAAATAAGAGCAGATTGCCAAGTTTAACCTTAAAGAGAAAAACTTGCATACGTTTTTTTTTTCCTTTCATATATTAAAAATATCCAAATGTATAAATTATTTATTTTAATCATATCAAGATTTACGAGGTCCTATACATGAGAACCATACCAAAAATTCCAAACTATAGTTCAGTCTGGACAATTTCAACTGAAGATCTCTTGCTAAAAACAGCTTTCTTAATCTAAGTACAGAATATTTTAGGGGGCCCCGAGTGGCTGAGTGGTCTAAAGTGCTCTCCGTTATGGATCACTGCCATCTCACCTCTGTCTGCGTGGGTTCGAGTCTAGGATTTGGCGAATGTGGATATGTGAGAAATCTTGCCAGTAGCTTCTCGTGGGTCAGTGGTTCTTTCCGGGGATTTCCCGGTTTCTTCCTCCACCATTAATACTGGCTGCCATGTATAGCCTATCGTGTGCTGAAAAATGGCGTTAAGCCCCACAACAACAACAACAACAACAGAATATTTTATACATTATAACAAAAGTGATTTAATGCTTTGAGAGAACTTAGTTAATAGGAATAAATTTGAGTTTCAGCTTGTGCTCATTATCAAGTTCCATTTTTTATAATAGTCAAAGACTATATCTGATCTACTTTGCACATCAATTAAAATAACTTAATTATTGTATTGTATCAGCAAAAAGGGTCGGTCAATCACCTTCATGATAATATGAATACAGGAACTATTTCATGTAATGTACCCCCTGTATATGTCTGATATGCCGCATACATGTTTTGTATGAGGTGACTAATGAAAGGATCCTTTTTGCTCCAGGATGTGACATGTGATGATTTTTTAAGAAGAGTGTAGTTTATATCACAAATTGGACCTTGTAATTTAAGGATTGTTCCCTATTTTGCTTTATCTTTGTTTTGTGTTCCTTCTTGGTGTATACCTAAATTTACTTGGCACTTTGTAGCCAAGATTGCGCTGATGTGTCATTTCACCCTCTACATACATACATACTTCCTTTCATGACAGTTCATCCATAAGCCAGGTATATTTTAAAATATTTTAATATACCATGCTCAAGTGGTTTAAAAAACTGATCAGATAATTATGTACAAATGTACCAGAATGTAATTGTATATATACCTTGTACACAATAATCACTCAGACACAGTGCAAATGGTACATTTAATCACTCAAGCATAGTGCAAATGGTACATTTAATCACTCAACACAGTGCACAGTGCAAATGGTATATTTAATCACTTGTTCATCCAATTTACAGATTTCTTGTAACAATGTGCTTCAACATTTTTCTGCTAGTATTGATTTATAAAGGCTCTCTTTTATTCTTCTGTGACATTTGATGGAAAAAATGTTAGGGGTAGGTGTTTTGTTTTGGTTCGGTGATTTATAGCACAGCAAGAAAACTAGGTTATTTAACACCAAGGCAGTTGGAGTAAAGTGCCTTGTCTAAGGACACACCCTGGTATCTGACTCAGGCCAGTTTGATTGGCAGGTAGGATTTGAACCCGCATCCTTTCAGTGGCAAGTCCAGCATGATGACCACAGAGCCAGGGTTCTAATTTTATCAGTCTCACATGATAATAACCTTAAATGCTGACCCCGATGATCTATACTTGTTTACATCTGTCAGGTTTATTTTAGTCAAAATATATCTGTTAAGTTATGGTAGAGTGATTTTCCACCAATAGTATCCAGTTTGCAGGCTTAAAAAGTGTCTCCTTTTACAATTGTAATTGTTCTTTTTCAAATAGTTTGCAGCTAATCAGATATACTTGTAACACAGCTTTTAGTTTGAAACTACTGTATAGGGTAAAATGTTCCATTTTGGGGATTATTTTAAATGGGGCTACTTTTCTGTCCTGTTGAAAAAATACTGTTTATACTATCTTACAAGTCAAATCAACTGCAAACTGCACAGACCCATTTCTACTGTCACACAGTGCATCAGTGGATCAGGCTCTATGGTATTTGTCATACGACTTAAGTTATAAGTGAGCATATTTGGTATCATTTGAATTTCTGCATCAGAAAGTATGTATTTAAGGTGCCTGTCGATAATTTGATTTTGCTGCAGAATGTTAACATTCCATGTCAACATTCTTAATTTATGGAGGGGGAAAAGGTTTCAGAAGGCATCAGTTTTAATATCTGAAGATTTACATGTTCAGGTAATATTTCATGGTATAATGGGAAATTTTAAATTCATTAAAATAGGGATGACACATATGAATGAGGTCTCAAGACGAATAGTGACAGTTGAGCTGGTCAGCAAGAGATTTAGATGTTAACATGAAAAGTCCAAATAATCAACCCCAATTCAATTTTTAACTCAGATGCAACAAAAATCTCAGAAATATAAGAATCCTTTTTATACCATATATACTGGCTTGTAAGTCAACCACAAACTGCACCATTTTCATATCATATATACTGGCTTGTAAGTCAATTCCAACCACAAACTGCACCAACACAAATCTGTCATTGTATATTGTGCTGGCAGACTTGAGTTTAAAGCAGTTTGTTAGGAGAAAGCAGCAGAACAAACAGAATAGACCCTGATCTGCTTGGTATAATTTGTGACAGCACAACAGGGTCTATATTGTTTTTTAGTTGTACTCAACTCATAAACAAGTATTCATGGTAATTAACAATATTCAGATTCAAATTCCATTGAGCTTGCTTCTGATAAAAAAATTTTCATCTATTTTTATTGTAGAATCTATGGGTTTTTTTGTATTTATATTTCTGGGCTATGAAAATTGAAGGAAAACTTAAATTTGTACCATGTCAGTTTCAAAATCAGATAAAAAATGAAAGTGATTTATCTTAATGGTTTGTTGCATGCTAAGTTAAGCAACTGAAAGACCAATGCTGGGTGGTTTTTCACTGGAACAAGCTGGGTGTTGTACATGTGTTGCATGCTTAAATTTGACTAACCATGCATTTCTCTGGCATAGTGGTCCTTTCAGGTCACTGAGGAGCTTGTTTGGCAGTGGCAGCACAAAGACCCAGAATTGTAATCGTGTGAGTGGAGTGTATGAAATGTACCTGAGGCGGGTTTCCGATTCAGGTAGTCCAGGTTTGTGGATAACTTTTGCTTTTTTCTCATCAGTGTACACCTGCAGAAAATGACAGATTCTGCATATGTATATAAAAATGTTTCTGGCTAAACTTTTGTCTTAATGGAATACAATTTTGTGTGCCCTAAATGTAGATCAAAAGAAACTCCTTTAATTGCTTTGGATAGTAGCTTTTTGATCGGCATTGTGGAAGTGAAGTGCAGATTTGTCTCGACTGTATGTGTATTTATAGAAATCCCAGTACTTTAATGGCTTTTTCCGGACATTTTCCCCCAAAATTAATGTGGTGGCCAGATATTTATGTAATTAAGACAACATTAAGTGGAAGTTTAAAAAGTTATAACAAATAGAAAACATTGCTATACTTCATTATTAAATGTGCCGGAAAATGTGTCAGTTTTGGTTCTGGATTTTCTCTTGCTTCATTTTCAGTATTATCCTTCCATGCTTCATTAGTTTTCTCTGAAGCTATTTATTTATAAAAAATTATTTTTTTCTGTCAGAAAGCTGTTGTATAGAATTTCATGCAACAGCAGTATTTTTTGACATTCTTGTAAAATCAATTATTAAAAATAGACACCACACAGATTTGCCAACTCATATACGTTATGATAACACCAAAATAAGATTAATTTCTGGTCAAGTCTGACAGTAAAGTTTTATTTGGTCACGTCCTCAAACAAGTGTTGGATGTTGATAATAAAGCTTAGTTGTTGTTGCTAGTATCTTTCTTGTGTTTTAATTTGGGTCTAGACTACACAGGTTTTGTTATAAAGGTCTGATATATTCAAAACATTCCCACACAATATAGTTAAAATGTACATGGCATGAGGGACTGACATAATGAACAGGAACTTGAAGTTGTGATTTTTTTTCACATAGAATGCTGATGATAAACAAAGACATGATCCTATGATGTAATATCTGTATTCTAATACCCCGGGGTATTTTTTCAGTTATAAGGTTTTGATAAGTCCAGTGTCTTGTTTTGTTGTGGCAATGTCTAAAACAATTGGAAAAACATAATGACCAAGCAATTGTACAGGAAAATTGTGGGCATCTTATGTCTATGTCCAGCTTTTTAAGCATGCCAATGGTCATTTGAGCTTGTTTATTGGTTGTGTGTGGCTCTGATATATAGATATAATCAGCAGCCTTTATCTTCATATTACATGTAGTTAATTTGTATATATTTTAAAGCAGAGTTGGTCATTTTCCTAAATATGCAAAAAGAATTATATGTTGTGAAAAATGAAACTTGAGCGGAAAAATATATTCAAAATACATGTCTCTCTCATTATAAAGCATCTTGTTATAACATGATTCTGTTTAAAACACAGTGCT
The DNA here is from genome assembly GCA_016617855.1 of Megalonaias nervosa. Lineage (NCBI taxonomy): Eukaryota > Metazoa > Mollusca > Bivalvia > Unionida > Unionidae > Megalonaias > Megalonaias nervosa. Next base: position 71,470 of record JAECUM010002538.1, read on the forward strand.
AGTATGGAACCTTTGACTAAAATTAAACCCTTGTACTTTGATTGGTTTGTCTAATTTATAATAATATGGGCTGAAAGAAAACAACATGAAGCTAGCTTCTTTTTTTTTCACAAATATTATTATTTTAATTTTAATTTATCATTCTTGCTATACTGCAGTTTGCCACATATTTGGTTCTTGCTATTTTCACAGTCTGGTTTATAACACTGTTCTCACAATTCTGCTGTTCAGTACATAAAGTGGTTGGTGGTTATGGATTGCAGCTACAGGGTTGTTATGAGGAAGAGCTGTCTGAAGTAAAATTCAGTCATGAATTTGAAGCCTTCACTCAGATAGTTGATCATAATCTCATTTCAATACACAAATGACGAATGAAGTTACAAGTATAATTGTTAATTTTCACTAATACACTTTGAATATTGATGGGATATGAGAAGAAAAATATTTAATCAAGTAACATTTTAGGGAGCATACGTGATTCGCTGTGTGCAAAAATATGCCGACTGTCAAAAATTTTAATGGAAGAGTTCGAGACTGAGGGTCAAATGTCTTTCCCAAGTTCAGTAAAATGTTTGCACAGAACAAACCATGTGCAATCCTTATTTCTACATGATTAGTTACTAAGTTCATAAATTATATACAAAAAAGGACATTGTACTCAAACAGCACATGTAGTTCCAGTGTTTAAGTATGGCTGACATCTCAAATTATTTCCATCATCTCAAAGCACTTTTGCTTTTAGCACTGGTTTTTATGGGAAGCTTGTCTTCTGTTATGCAGTGAAAGTTTTCAGCCTGCTGTTTTTTTATGTACGTAACATATGCCACCAGATGCATGCAGAGTCAAATTTTGACAATAATTTTGAAAATAATGTCCATGCTGTGTTATGTTTCAGTAATTTGACAAAATTTAGCTTCTTAAATTTTTTGTTTCCTCTGCAAACATTAAAAAGTTCACATTTTACGTGTCTTTGTCAATTAGTGTGAAAGAACTGTATACCCCATGAGCAGTTCTGCTGTCAGATAGTGTGTTAGAACTGTGTACCCCATGATGCACTTCTGCTTGTGTGTTTGTCTAGTATACAAAATATAGGTAATACAGAAGTATCACGTCACTGGAGGGAGTGGCATTGTGATTGTGAGTGAAAGCATCAACATCAAGCTTTTGAGTGCACTTAATTTATTAGACAATATTCTATGAGAAGGTATGAATATGAGAAGGTATGAATGTGAGATGGTATGAATATGAGAAGGTATGAATATTCTTGAATGTATTCAGGGTCTATTCTAAGACATGATTGTGGTTCAGGTCGTTCAAGTCAATTAAATGCATAAAAATGATGCAATATGTTTCTTGACTACCATTATGTTTTCATTAAAGCCATCCCATATGTATAAATTCCCACCCTATTTTGATTCCCCCAGTTTACCAGGTTTAGAATAGATCCTATGTGTTCTTTTCTATAACTGCTTCTGTCTATCCGAATTAGGTCACAGTGGCTGCTTTTTATTTTTACATTGACTATTTCCTTATTTTCCTTCTGGCTTTGGGAGAACAAGTGAGACACAGTATTATGTAAAATTCTTGGGCCATGACTGGTACATATGATTTAATTCTTTGGAATTGAGGATCTAAATGGAAATGTTTAGATTTATATGCAGTGCTTAAATCAGCATTAAATATTTGTTTTTATACTCCAGTGGGTACTTGACATTAAAAAACTGTTTATAGTTTGAGGTACGCTTTAAAAACATTTGCTGTTTAAACCATACAGTCACTGCTAACACAAAAATGTAATGAAAATGCAAAATTGTGCACTTTTAAACTTTAGGTAGTTATTGTTCTTCTGAATACATATGTAGTTCTTTTCTGGTATTATGAACTAATAACTTTTAGAGTTCAGTGTCACATATTGTGATTTTAACCAGTGATAAAGCTTATAACAATGGCTTGGTAAGAAAATTTAATTAATGAAGATATTTATTATCTTGGCTGTTAGAGGCAGAGAACTTTGTCTTGCCTTTTGAATGGATGTGACAGTATCAACAGTGTATGATACATGGTTAACGTTTTGGAAAGTCGCACATGCTCTACATCAATTTGTTTTCTACTGAAATTTTGTATCAGTATGCTGGGAGTTCCTGTATTATGGGTATAAGCAAAAAGCTGCATGATCATAACAAGATTCACTACTAAGACAGTGTTCTATGCAACATTTGTGTATTGGTCTTTCAGGTTATTATTAATGACAAAAAGGGCAAATGCATTGTTCATGGATCATTGATTTCATTTATGCACTGTAAATCATACGATTTTGCAGGTATAGTAATTGACTTTTTGCAGTTAATGGTGAATATAGTCTCAGATACAATTTCCTTTTTACTACTTACATAAATTTATTTGTCTCAGAATTTGTAACAATTGTTTTACTTCCTAACATTTATTTACAGTAACTTAGAAAAGTCCAGACTATTTATGTCTTAATTAACATTTTTCAGTAGGCTTTCATGAAATAATGAAGTAAATCACTCTTTTGTTCTTGCATCAATATAGGTGTTCAAAGAAGACAGCGTCGAGTGTTGGACACATCTTCCACATATGTAAGAGGCGAGGAAAATCTAAACGGATGGCGCCCACGTGGGGACTCTCTTATTGTTGATCATCAGTGGGAGCTGGAGAAACTCACTAGACTTGAAATGGTATAAGACTGTGCCAAGTGGTTGCTGCTTGTGTAACGTTGGAATCAGTTCCTATGCATGATTGATTATCAGTTACACTTAACCAGTCAGTGATTGGTTATTAACTCGTATACTTTTTCTGCATGATGTCTTGTAAAAACCTGAGATACTTGTACTCAGTAGTATTGTGGAAAATGTTAATTGGTTTTTTAAATTATAAAGAACTTGGTACAAATTAATGAGAAGTTTTGAAAATTAGCACTTTTTTAATGACTTTTAAATCCCTTGTTCCTTGGAGAAAAAAGAAGATGCAAAAAGAGTATAAGTAAGCAGACTCTTCCAAGATATTCAGAATGAACTGCCGTTACACATTGGAACTGAATTTAAGCCAACATTAATCATGGAAGTTGTAATCAGTTAATTGATCATTACACTAAAAGTGACCAGTGCTCAGTGAAATCATTTAATTGCAGGACTTTTGCGAACCTTGTAATTTTTAATGCATTTGATTGGAGAGCCACAACGATACTAGTTGAAATAAGACTTGTACTTTAGAGTTTTATTGAACCAGTCAAATAGGCATTATGTTTTGTAGTGGAGCAGTATCATTTACAGTGTTCATGGCATCATGTTTTGTAGTGGAGCAGTATCATTTACAGTGTTCATGGCATCATGTTTTGTAGTGGAGCAGTATCATTTACAGTGTTCATGGCATCATGTTTTGTAGTGGAGCAGTATCATTTACAGTGTTCATGGCATCATGTTTTGTAGTGGAGCAGTATCATTTACGGTGTTCATGGCATCATGTTTTGTAGTGGAGCAGTATCATTTACAGTGTTCATGGCATCGTGTTTTGTAGTGGAGCAGTATCATTTACAGTGTTCATATTTCTAGTTTATATATTTTTAGTAGTGTGTATATCATGCTGCTATTTTTAGGCAAAACAAATTGTTTTTAGGCAAAACAAACTCTTTTTAGGCAAAACAAACTCTTTTCAGGCAAAACAAACTGTTTCTAGGCAAAACTTGTTTTTTTGAAGAACATTTGTTCTTAAAAACAATTAATTGGGGGCTGCAACTTTTTTAGTTGAATAAAGCAAAGGCTTGAAAGTTTTTGAAAATTTGACATAAGACAACTGGCCGAAAATTAAAAAATTATGCTTTCAGAAATTTAATTTTTATTTGAGTTAAGTGTTTTATCATAAAAATATGCATCTTTTCAGGAATCATCCTTAGTGTTCATCAGGAAAAGTTCCCTACATTTTGCTAATCCAGTATTATAGATTATAATTTTATACCATTGGATATTGTGGGCAAGACCAAAGTACATCTTGGTGAGCTAGTAAAATCCTACATACTTTGGGTGAAACTGCAACATCTAACATCTAACACTACAATTTGGTGATTATATAACCCTATTGGTCCTATAATAAATGCTTTATTCATTTCTCTGATCAGATTTAAATGTATTCAAACTGAATTTAATTACTGCTACCATTAGATCACAAATAAAACATTATTTGATGGAACCCGTGTTTACATACTGTTGTGTCATAATAGACATACTGTGGCTTTATGTTAGACAGACTAGTGTCATGATATACATTGTGTGGCTTCATTTGAGTCATATTGTTGTGTCATGATAGACATACTGTGGCTTTATGTTAGACTAGTGTCTGATAGACATACTGTGGCTTCATGTTAGACATACTGTAGTGTCATGATAGACATGCTGTGGCTTCATGTTAGACTGTAGTGTCATGATAGACATGCTGTGGTTTTATGCCAGACATAGAATAGTGTCATGATAGACATACTGTGGCTTCATGTTAGACATATTGTGTCATGATAGACATTCTGTGGCTTCATGTTAGACAGACTGTAGTATCATGATAGACATAATGTGGGTTCATGTTAGACAGGCTATAGTGCATGATATGCATACTGTGGCTTAATGTTAGACGTAGTATAGTGTCATGATAGACATTGTGGCTTCATGTGAGTCCTGTTGTTGTCATGTTAGACATAACTTTGTGCCATGATAGACATCCAGTAGGTTCATGTTAGACATACTGTTGTGTCATGATAGACATATCGTAGCTTGATGTGAGTCAATGTTGTGTCATGTCAGACATACTGTAGCGTAATGATAGACAAACTGGTTCCCTGTTAGATAAGCTTTTGTTTCATGATAGATATACTGTAGCTTCATATCACACAGCAACAAGCTTAATGGGTCTATATGCACTTAACAGCACCCAGTAAATGCTTGACAGTATCTGATAAGCGCTTAGCAACATCTAGTTAGTGCTCAACAATGTCTAATAATTTTAACAATGTCCTATGAGTGCTTAACTATGTTCAACAAGTGCTTAACAATGTCCAGTAAGTACTTAGTAATGTCTAATAATTGCATAACAATGTCCAAAAATTTCTGATTTTTCCACATTTGTTTTCATGTCTGGAACCAAAGCATCAGCTGAGGTTAATTGTACAAAGTCATGTTTTAGACTGGTTACTTACAAGTCATTTATTAGACTGTCATTTACAACCTGTGAGCCAGATTTGTCACAGTCATATGAAGATGGTAACTGAATATAGGAACCAGCAGTCTCACAGTCAATAAAGGATTATGCTGTGAATTAAATTACATGTACTGTTTTCAGCATAAACATAAATCTTTTTATTGCTACTCTTTCTGAACAGAAAATCTTATAAGCATGGTGTTTTCACTGGAAGACTTCTTATTGTGTCTAGTTGGACTTAAGTAAAAATTGTGCCAGTCAGATATCCAATATGGCTGCCACAATGCCCTTCTTGAGAATCTTACTGCTACTCCTCCTAAATGGAAAGTCATATCAACATTAGGTTTTCACCAGAGGATTTTTCATTATGTTTAATTGGTACTAAATCAAAATGGTGACATCCAGTATGGCCAACATGCCAGACATCTTAAACATTTTGTTATTGCTACTACTCTTAAATGGAAAGTCATATCAACATTGGGTTTTCATTATGTGTAATTGGTACTAAATCAAGATGGTGACATCCAGTATGGCCAACATGCCAGACATCTTAAACATTTTGTTATTGCTACTCCTCTTAAATGGAAAGCCATATTGGCTCAAGGTTTTCTCCAGAAGACTAATTATGATATCCGGTTGGTTTTGAATGAAAATGGTGCCAATTTGACTTTGAATATGGCCTCCACAAGGAATATATTGAACATCTTGTCACAAAGTCCCCTGAAAGGAAAGTCATATCAACATGGGTTTTTTACCAAAAGTCTTTTAATAGTGTCTAATTTGTCCTATATGAAAATGGTGCCAGTCTTGCATCCACTATGACTGCCACACTGGCAAATTTGAAAACCTTATAATTCAAATGAAGAAATAGTCTTATCTTGAATTCCAAGAAATTCTTTTCCAAAGTAGATTATCACTCTCTTCAAGGGACTCTTGTTAGCTCACTAAGCCATAAGGCCAAATGAGCTTATCATATGTCCCTGTGATGCTATTATAAACTTTGGACAGTAGATATCACTCTCTTCAATTGACTTTTGTTAGTTTGCTAAGCCATAAGGCCAAGAGAGTTTATCATATGGCCCTGTGATGCTGTTATAAACTTCAGACAGTAGATATCACTCCCTTCAACAGACTCTTGTTAGTTTGCTAAGCCATAAGGCCAGGTGAGCTTATCATATGTCCCTGTGTTGCTAATATAAACGTTGGACAGTAGATTATCACTCTCTTCAGTTGACTCTTGTTAGCTTGCTAAGCCATAAGGCCAAGAGAGCTTATCGTATGTCCCTGTGATGCTGTTACAAACTTCAGATAGTAGATATCACTCCCTTCAACGGACTCTTGTTAGTTCACTAAGCCATAAGGCCAAGAGAGCTTATCATATGTCCCTGTGTTGCTATTATAAACTTTGGACAGTAGATTATCACTCCCTTCAAGGGAGTCTTGTTAGTCTGCTAAGCCATAAGGCCAGGTGAGTTTATCATATGTCCCTCTGTTGCTGTTATAAACTTCAGACAGTAGATTAAAACTAACTTAAAGGGACTCTTGTTAGTTTGTTAAGCAATAAGGGAAAGTGAGTTTATCATATGACACTGTGTTGCTGTTATAAACTTCAGATAGTAGATTATCAGTCCCTTCAAGGGACTCTTGTTAGTTTGCAAAGCCATAAGGGAAAGTGAGCTTATCATATGACCCTGTGTTGCTGTTATAAACTTATGAAAAACATCAGTCTAGTTTTAGTCCAACTTGATAGAAAATTTTCTTAGGACTTCTATCAAAATTATGTTTTAGGTAACTCTCCTACCAACATCATGGCTTCCCTAGCAGGGATATGGAAAAACTATTTTTAACTATTTCACTAGAACTGCTGACCCAATTTTAATCAAACTTATTAGAAATGATTCTTGTGACAAGCTATACCAGGTTTGTGTTCAGAGTGGTTTCATCCCCATGGGCTCAAATACATTGAATAACACTGATGTGTTTATGTTACCTCTCATATTATCATAAGATTCAACTAATGTGGTAGCACAGTAGTTGCTGAACTAGCAACCAAAAGGGTGTGGGTTCAGATCCTGTCATTGGATCAGCATGGTTCAGATACCATGATGTGTTGTTTGGTATGGCACTTTGTTCCAATTGCCACTGCACCTGCTTGTGATTCTGTGCTGTAAAACACCAAACCAGGATAGCTTCTTGTTATCTGTCAGAAAAACCTGTTGTTGACTTCTCTAAAATGGCAGTGCCAGCTTTAATAAAACTTAGTACAAATGTTTTATTGGACATGCTGTATGAGAATTGTGTTGGGAATGGCTCCCCTTGCAGTGGTGTGACTTCATGTTTTCCATGCTAGGCTCCATCAAATTTGTGTTAGTGGTGGCTCCTCTAGCAACTGTTCCCATAACATCGGTAAGGAAAACCTGTATTTAACTTCTTCTTCAGATTAAACTTTGTAAGAATTTTTCATCAGACATGCTTTATCAACAATTATTGTCTGAAGCTGCATTTCCAAACCGCTGGTGTGGTTTCCATAGGAACTAATTAGAAAATATATTTTTGAGTGAATTTGTTAAAAATAATTCTTGAAACTTGCTTTACCAGAAATTAAAGTAGCAGTAGAGGAGCACTCCCCTAGCATAAGTGTGACTTACTTAGAAAACCTATTTTTTATACTTCTCTAGAATGTTTCTTGGCATGGAGGCCTTCAGTACTGTACACTGATACAGGCTTTTCAGTACTGGACAGTGATGAAAGCCTTTCAGTACTGGACAGTGATAAAGGCCTTTCACTATTGGATATTGATAAAAGCATTTCACTAATGGACAGTGATAAAGGTCTTTCAGTACTGGACAATGATAAAGGCCTTTCAGTACTGAACAATTATAAAGGCCTTTTAGTACTGGACAGTGATAAAGACCTTTCACTATTGGATGTTGATAAAGGCCTTTCACTATTGGACAGTGATAAATACCTTTCAGTACTGGACAGTGATAAAGGCCATTTTAGTACTGGACAATGATAAATACCTTTCAGTACTGGACAGTGATAAAGGCTTTTCATTATTGGATGTTGATAAAGACCTTTCACTACTGGACAGTGATAAGGCCTTTCACTATTGGACAAGGATGCTCATATGCCATAAAATATGGATGGTGATGCAAAGAGAAACCTTTAAAAAGAGCGTTAAACTGGAGCCCATTTGGTAGAGTGTCAAATTCGTAATCCAGTGGTTGCAGGTTCATTACCTGCCCAGGCCAGCCAGGATTGACTGCCTCAGTATGCCCTTGGGGAAAGGCACTTAGCTTTCATTTCTGGGGCATGATATAGCCAGTATTATGTTAAAAGTGCCATGAAAAAAACAACTTGTCTATTAGGCAAATATCAACCAGTTGAGTGATCTCAGATATACTTGGACTTCCTGCTAATTTTGATTTGCATTGATTTGTGATAATACCTTTTGTTGCTTTCAGATTGAGAAAGCCAGACACATTCTCCTTCTGCGAGAAAAATTGGCGGAACAAAACAAGACTCATGAGTTGAGCAAGATGGACAAGGAGGCCCAAAATCTATCCAAGAAGGCAAGAAGAGAACGAGATAAGATGGATGAATTGAAAGAGAAATTGGAGGAGCTGGAAGAAAAAGATGATGACACATCAGAGAAGGAGAAAATCATGGTTGGGAAGAACATAAGATTTATTACCAGTGGAGACAAGGACAAAGAACTTGCAGCCAAGTGTTTGAAACTACTACTAAAAGGGAGGCAACCTCTCAGTCCTCCTCCTGTAAAGGTAAAATGATGTCCCCATAAAGTTATATTTATTTCAAACATTTTTTTAATTTGTTGAGTGTAAATACAGGTATAGTAAACTGAGCAGCTCTGAACTGGATGGTCAAACATGTTGATTTACACAGTGTATGGGTAAAGACAGTAGATCATAAGTGTTTACATCTTAATGTTGATTTACACAGTGTATGGGTAAAGACAGTAGATCATAAGTGTTTACATCTTATGTTGATTTACACAGTTTATGGGTAAAGACAGTAGATTATAAGTGTTTGCATCTTATGTTGATTTACACAGTGTATGGGTAAAGACAGTAGATCATAAGTATTTACATCTTATGCTGATTTACAGAGTGGGATAAAGACAATAAATCCAAAGTATTTATTTACGCAGAGTGGGGTAAACTTCTGACTCTGCCCTAGAGAAAGATCTGTATGAGTAATACATGTCTCTCAAACAGACTGTGTCCCAGAGAAGAATCTGCATGTATACCTTAATACCTGTTTCCTAGGTAGACTGTGTCCCAGAGAAAGATCTGTATGCACACCTTAATACCTATTTCTCAGGTAGACTTTGTCTCAGAGAAAGGTCCAAATTAGTCCTTTTCACATTAATGAAACTAATATTTGTAAACAAGTTAAAATTCTAATTTTCTCTGTTGAATAGACTCCTCTGGACCAGTCCATGGTCAGTTCAGTGTCCACCTCTTCTGAAAGTGAGATGGGGAATGATTCAATGACGACAAGCATCCTGACCAGTATGACTAGTTCATCAACCTCAGAAATGTTCAGGTATGTCTGACAAGATTCTAAATACCCATCTCAGTACTGTTAGATCCATTTTTACTAGTTGGAAACATTTATGTACATCATCAAAAATTGGTACTAAAAGCACAAAATTGTTAAGATAAAGTAGCAAAAAAATGTTGGAAATTGTATTTTTTTATTTTAAAAAAATAACATTTATGTGCATCTTTCTGCCCAAAAATGTTCATATATTTCTTTCATAAGAATATTCAGGTACATGGTTATAGAAATTTTTAGCTGTGTCTTTTTTACAAGTATTAAGTATGATTGCTGTGGAAAGGTTTATTTTTATGCCCCCACTGATTGCAGGATTGGCACCTTGACTTGGTCATTTTTGTCCATATGTCTGTCTGTCTAATGAAGTTTGTTAGTTAGACTGTGCAAAAATCACTAAATGTAGACAAATGATATTAAACAGGTCTAGTTGCATGCATGTCCAGAATCAAGATTAGATTCTCAGGTCATTCCATCTATTTTTCATTTTTTTTGGTTCAAATTTTGGTTTGCAGTGGGGCATTTGTTTTACAAACACTAATCTATTTTCTTTCTGCCTTGAAGTCATTTGTTTAATTTTTCCTTTTTTATATTATAGCAAGTCTGCAACAGAAATATCTTAATGAATTTTCTTAGAAAAACTTATACAAGTATTCCTTACATCATGCAGTTGTTAAAAAAGTGTAAACTGTCTCATTAAAATAATATTTACACATGCCTGCTTTGTTTGTTTTGATAACATTTTGTAAGAAATGTTTTGATCATGGGTGCCTCAGATTTATTTCATTAAAAAAAATATGACTTGTTAATTCAAAAAAATGTTATGGCGAGTGTTAAAAAACAATCTTTGCAAATCTCAATGATTCTTCAACTTGTGTTTGTACAGATCTGTCAACCAAGAGTCTGTAAAATCATCAAGGTCATATGAGAGCTTGTCTAACACTTCCCAAGATTCCACTGGAGCAGACAGGAAGATGACACTTCCAATCAAGGGAATCCGACTGGATTTAGACAAACTACTCTTTGCCCCAGATGTGGAGGAAGTCAGGGTCAGTCCAGTAGTTGCCAGGAAAGGCTATCTGAACTTTTTTGATGAAAGTACCAAAGGATGGATAAAGAAATGGGTGGTATGTTCGGTTGTTCAGCAAAGACTTTATTCAACTCTTACTTATACTGATCTTCCAGGTTTAGTCAGGAATGTATAATTTTGTAACTGAGATGGTAATGATACAATAAATTTCACCCTTTGGAGTGAAATTTTTTTTTCTTTACATCAACTTGGTCCTAAATTCACAAAATGTCTTGCTCATTGGTAAAAACCAGACTGATTTTGGTACATAAGATCTGATTTTTTGAAATTTATTCTGATGAATAATGTCGTTAAATATGGTTGGTTTATTATTTGACATATATGATATATTTCGGGGTACACTAAAGCTTAGAAATTTCATTGATACAAGGATATGACATTTTTTATCACATGACTGCTAATATGTGCAAGACTTGTACATTAGAAGGCAGAAAGTGACATAGTTATCTGAACGTATTTCAAAGTTAAAAGTGATATAGTCATCCGAATGTATTTCAAAGTTAAAAGTGACATAGTCATCTGAATGTATTTCAAAGTTAAAAGTGCCATAGTCATCCAAATGTATTTCAGAGTTTAAAGTAACATAGTCATCTGAATGTATTTCAAAGTTAAAGGTAACATAGTCATCTGAATGTGTTTCAAAGTTTAGTCATCTGAATGTATTTCAGAGTTAAAAGTGACATAGTCATCTGAATGTATTTCAAAGTTAAAAGTGACATAGTCATCTGAATGTATTTCAGAGTTAAAGTAGCATAGTCATCTGAATGTATTTCAAAGTTTAGTCATCTGATTGTATTTCGGAGTTAAAATTGACAGTCATCTATGTATTTCAGAATTAAAAGTGACATAGTCATCTGAATGTATTTCATAATTAAAAGTGACATAGTCATCTGAATGTATTTCATAGTTAAAAGTGACATAGTCATCTGAATGTATTTCAGAGTTAAAGTAGCATAGTCATCTGAATGTATTTCAAAGTTTAGTCATCTGATTGTATTTCAGAGTTAAAATTGACAGTCATCTATGTATTTCAGAATTAAGTGACAGTCATCTGAATGTATTTCATAATTAAAAGTGACATAGTCATCTGAATGTATTTCATAGTTAAAAGTGACATAGTCATCTAATTGTATTTCAGAGTTAAAAAGTGAGAGTCATCTGAATGTATTTCAGAGTTAAAAGTGACAGTCATCTAATTTATTTTGAAGTACAGTAAAAACTGTTATGAGCGACCTCTGCTATGAGCAACCACCTGTCATTTCCGACCACAATCATAATGCACGGATCAATTTTATTATATAAACGCTCTGTTGTGAGTGGCCACCGGCTGAACACGACCAGCGACTGTGATGTCTTGGCAAAATATGCATTTTGACACTGCTATGAATGACCACATCACAAAAACAAGGATATAATCCACCGACTTTATTTAATCCATGTAACAACAACCGCCCATACCGTTCTAAAAATAGAAAAAATAGGCTGGCTACCAGAATCAAAAATTTTGAGGGAGCTTATAGGGTATTATAGTTTCCTTTGTAAACCAGACTAAAGTACATGTAGATTATTCCCTAGTCTGGTTCCCTGCTTCTCATTGTGTTGTTCTCCGCTATTCATATAGGTGAGAGCTACGCAGAGAGCATACGAAGCATCGTACCAGACTAATTATTCCCGCACTTAGCCTGATTCCCAGTCCTTACAGTAGGTCATGAGTAGAATGAACAACCATATTGCAAGAACATAGAGACCACTGACTATATGTAATCAATTATTACAACGACCGCTACTTTTATGATTGTTCTGATCAAAAACAAACATAAAAAGAATAATAATAATAATAATTTTTAAAAAATAAAGTATTGTGGCTACCAGTGATAGATATTAGTCTGTAAACCAGGCTAATGAACATGTCACGAATTGCCTGTGCCGAAATTGACATAGTGGTCGCGTATATTGTTTGTCTTTGGAGTTAATCCGTATTGCTTGGGAGTGAATAAGGTCATTGACTATTAAACCAGCAAGAGAGAATCTTTTCCAGGATTCGATTGATACTGTTCAAGACTTGAGATTTTGTTGTTTTTTTCCCTGATGTTAAGTGATTTCATCCCAATCAAAGCTGTCGTCTATTCAAGTTGGTGCGACCGGGTCACACACTTTGTTCATGGAGTTAATCCCTGTATGTCTTCTTTGAATGAAACTGTTCACTTTTGTCTCTGAGTAAATGGTTCTGTTTCTGGATGAGATAATTGTTACTTTTTATTTCATTAATTGTTAGATATGCAATGCACATGATTAGATTTTTCATATTTTCCTAAAGCCCAGTCAAAACCGTCTTTACGTTTGATATTACAACTGAGCACTAATAATGTTAACACCTAGAACCTTCATAACAATGGACAAAACTCCAGCTTAAAAAGAGACAAATTTTAAGGCTAGAGAAAATAATTTTTGTAACTGAAAGAAGTGAAAAATAGCAGACCACTCGCAGAAAAGCAGTTTAAACATTGGTAAAACAAATTTAGGTTGTTATAAAGGAAAAGGAGTAAATCAGAAACAATTTCATATGCTGATATATGTGATCTTCAAATGTAAATGTGATTTCATGTTTAATGATAGAAGTATATCTTTATTGCTATATAATTTTGTTTCTAGATGAATGCATACAGTATTTTAGCAAGAACTATTGATAAAGAATAGAATATATGTACAGTGATTGTGGTTATTTGTCTTTAAATTGTTCTGAATCTGGACATTGGAAACTGGTCATTTTGTACAAACCTGCTATGAGAGACCACCTGTCTTGAGAGACAGTTTTTTGTTGGCAGAAGGGGCAGCCTCTCATAACAGGTTTTACCGTATAAAGTGACATAGTCGTTTAAATATATTTCAAAGTTATTTTACTATTCTGTGGTTTTGTTCATTAAAAAATATTTATCCAGGTTTTTTTTTAATCATGTGATATTAAATAAAATTTTACATTTGTGCTCACTCTAAACGAAATTTGAAATGAGAGTTTCCAATAGAATGCTCTATTATTGTCATTCACTCAATTAGTTGATTAGTCCAATGACTCCAGTTGCCTTTTGTTCTGTTACAACATGCATTTTATTAACTTTGTCTTGCAAATTTTACTGTTGAAATCAAGTATAAACATATGATCTCTTAATAGGTTATTCTGCAATAAATGTATTTACAGATTGTGCTGCCGTTACACTTAACAACATCAAATGTTTTCACTGATTAACAAAAAGTTTCTTCCAAGAATTATTAGCTTAGAATCTTCTAAGCAAATTAGCACAGCATCCAACATACTATTACAAAGTTTGTCAAAAAACCTCAGTAGGGATTGAAGTTAATGTAAAAATATTAGTCAGAACCAATATATTGTGAGTTCATTTTTTTTTTGTTGATGTCATCATTTGTTGTTGATTTTTAAATATGACATTTATATTGATTCTTAATTTTGTATTAATTTTTTTGAAAAGGGCCATATTTCTTCATATCATATGTATTCGCTTATAAGTAGAGTCCAAATGCAAACCGCACAGACCCAGACTTGCCATTGCTGGTGCATTGTGGGATGGCAGATTGGGTTTTATGTTGTTTGCAAATGGACTCAATGTATAAGTGAGTTTATTATGTGCTCATTTTTGTCTCTATTAAGTTTACATTGTCAGAATCGTGCAATATTTTACAATATTGCACTTACGCACACCTTGTATTGCACTCACATACATGACACGTGTGCCCAATAGTGTATTAGGAACTACTTTGTAAACAAATCATGTACACTCGTGTAGTAGACCCTTTATGTTTTGGTTGATTAAATTTGTTTCCAAATGAACTAAAGCAGATGTTTCGTGGACTGCCACATACCAGCTGCTTTGCCACATTCTGCGTTAACTTTTTTGATACAGTGTTTCAGATTTAGGCTAGTGATAGATGCCAGATTTCATAAAATTGCTGGATCCCTACAAATAACATGCAAGTGACAAGGCATAAACTGTCTTCTTTAAGTGATAATAAGAATGGCAAAAAATATACTTACAGTTTTACATCCTGAATTTCTTCAAAATGTACTTTCTTAGTTCTGCAGATCCAGATTACATGAGCCATGTTGTGGGTTCTTAGGCTTGATTACACATTTCGAAATTGTAATGTAATTTCAACTACATTCCAAGTGCAATTACATCCTCCTTACTGCACTCAAAATGAAATAAACATTATATTCCATAGCACCTTTTTGATAATTGTAATTAAAAGACTTCATATTTTTCCCACATTATGATTTCAAACATTCAATGATAGAACAGAAACACACTTGCAGATGTCAACATGCTGCTCCTCGCTGCTGCAATCCGATGTACTTCATGTAGACTTGGCACAGATAAATCCAGTCCATAATCACAAAATTTCAGAAAATTGACAAAAATGCCAAAATCTATTCATTCCAGATCAGATGGAAAAGTTGTTGCAGTGCACATTCATTCACAATATGACCCCAAATTTCAATTTTAAGTAGACCAAAACGTTTTTTTACTTTCGAAAGTTTCGTCTAGTGCGCGACTAAGTTCAAATTTATCTGGGCGGAGTTATGTGCGCATTAATAATGTTGTGTAATGATGAATCTGCACTTGTGTATTTAGTTTGGAATATGGCATACATTCAGTTACTTTGTTTCTTGTAGTGTATTTTTGTTTATATAACTAAACCTTAGGTAGTTTAAGAAAATGAGCATATAATAAAAAGGTTACTGCATTTGTATGGGAAAATATGAACTCATTTTGTCAGATATACTGCACTCCCAAGGTCACGCAGTATTTCCATCCGAAAAACCCGTTCATATTTTCCCATACAAATGCAGTAACCTATAAATATATTGTAGTCTAATAATGTTATATTGGATCCTTCACTTTCTGGTTGGTACCTCACAAGTAAAAGAGAATTCACAGTGACTGTGGATGTCTGATTTCTTAAAAAAATATACTTAACACTGAAAGTGTACATTTTTCAGAGTAGGGAAGATGGGCCATGTCCAGAATATCAAAGAATCATAGGAAAGAATATCAGTCTTACAGAGCATCATTTTGTGGTATGTTTCAGATAAAGGTCTGTTGATTTGTTTACTAAAGAACTGTATTTTCCCAGGTTGTACGGCGACCATATGTGTATATCTACAATGGTGAGAAGGATCCACTGGAGAGAACCATTATCAACCTGGCTAATGCCCAAATAGAGTACAGTGAAGATCAGCAGGCTCTACTCAAGGTATACCTCTCTCCTTTGAATACGTTCCCCAATCACATTATATTAGAAATAATAGCCTGATTACCTCATGAATCCAGCCCTACTAAAAGGTGAAAATCATCTTTTCCTTTTTCAGTAGACAAAAGGGCAATAAATCTTGCCCATTATCTCCCCTTGGCACTGCCAGGTGTTCCTAGTTTTTAGCTTCGCTGCTGTACTGGATAACATCATACAATTTACCTCCGACAGTCCAAGCCATTTTTCTAATTAACTCATCCAACATTTCTTTTTGTGTGGATTAATCATCCTGCAGGTTGTATACATTCTTTTTACAGCTTCTGCCAAATTTGAGTGATTTTGTCACCTTTAGGGACTTTGTCCTTTTAAGACCACATCACCCACACTATTGTTGACCTCGGCAAGGTCATTACAAATTAGTACGCTTTAACATTTTTGGCTTGCTCCATTTGTAACAGAGTTGGTTTTAGCAAGTTATTTACATGCTGCATTGCTAATTTATGCTTTTTTTTTTCTTCTATGTGCCATTTCTCTAGAAAGGTGAATCAAATACATGAATGCATAAGTTCAAAGCATAGTCTGTAACTCTCTAAGGCAACAGTGTCTTTTTCAATTACTCCATTAGTGACGGGAAATATGTTGATATATTAGCAAGCCAGTAACCTGATGATTACTGATTTATTCTTTGCGTTTTCTTCTTGTGTCATCTTTTGGCACACCATGTGTACATCATCAATAGCACGTAGCATTGTGCAATTCATGGTCAGAGATAGTCTTGGCTACAGTATTATTTAGTCACATACTGAATTGCTTATATGCTTTGTTTTCTCTTGTAGTGTCGTTTTAGGACAAATGTCTACTAAATGCACAAAATGCATGTTCAAGGCAATAGTCCACATGGCATTGAAGGGAAGGAAAGATGGAATAAGTCAAGGAAAACAACCTACAATTCATTGTTGATGATACCGACTCATTGGGTTATATTCCCCAGTTTTAGGCATCCCAGTAGGTGTAAGTACCCCCACATGTCCAATCATGGCCTTCAAGCCTGTAAGTCAGAGCACATGGGGGTCATACCGGATACATTGGATCTACCTTCTTATACCACCGCACCATTACTGGCTGTCAAGCTGTCACCGGCCATACAGCTCTCACCGACTGTTCAGCCATCACTGTATGACCAGCACAGGAGATCTTTTGAGAAGATGGCCCAGCCAACAAGTTCGTCACTTGCATTTCTGACTCATTGGGACAGTGTTCTCCAAGTTTAGTCAGCCCAGAGGGCACAAATCATCTGTATGTACAAGCATCGTCTTCAGGTATAAAAAGTCTGGACGTATGAGGTTTGTACCAGATCCATTGGATCCAATGCATAATAAAACCACGCCATCACTGACTGTCAGCCATCACCAGCCATCCAGCCATTCCAACACAGAGACCTTTTGGTTGAATCAGTCCAGCTAATTATGATTTATTGGGATCTTAGTGACAGATCCATCCATCTAACCATACTGTCAGCGACATACTCTTACTATGATGGAGATTTCAGTGAAGTGGAGTGGCCAGTAATTGTGAAAGTTGGACCGTCTTCTATACTGCCAGCTTCCAGGTCAACCATTCGCCGGGCAAACTAGCCGGCAGTGACAGACTTCCACATGTTCACTGCTTGTCCACAAGGGTGAGCTAGTGATGTTTATTTAGAGACGGAATTCAGTCTTTATGCCACCTAGTATGTCTTCTCCAGAGCTGCAGTTAGACCCAGATTGGGCCTGGATGTAACAGTGAGTGTGACGAAACTCCTTCAAATCAACCATCCTTCACATCATACTCAGATCTGATGGAACAGCCTGGAGTTTAGCTTTCAAGCACAATCTGTAGATATTTTTAGGGTGTTGGCTACTTCAGATTATCCTCCACCCTCTACCACTACACAGGACTATAATGCTAAAGAATCAGTAGATGTCAACAATGACAAAGAGACACTGTCCTTCTGGTTCCTTCCCAAATCAGCTACAATTTAGGCAACGGATGCCTTCAGCTCTGATCTCCCAACACTTGACAAGAATATAGCAACTGTTCATATATCCACAAGTCTGTTTTGTAAGGCGACAAAATGTGCTACGTACCATGTCAGAGCTGGTTTGGAATGTTGTTGCTTCTTCTTCAGTATTAGATTTGGCCCCATTGGCATGTTTCAGACTCAACGCAGACACCCTGCAATAGCCACACTTGGGAGGTGACAGTTGGGATTGCTAGCGTCATTGACCAGGGCTGCTCACCATACTATGGCCAATACTTTAAAAGCTTCGGCCAATTTACACCTGATACAACATGTCTCATGACTGCGATCCACATTGCTCCACCTCATCATAACCTATCTATCTGGGTCACCATTGCTTTTGGAGAAAGAATAGAGGAAGTTCGGAGGCAGGCAACTCAGGAACTGCCCCTCCACGTCACTGCCCAACCCACACGGGCATTTGGAACCACTCAACCCCTGCCAATGTGAAGGGATGTTAAGCAGCCTCAGGACAGGGGATCTTCTCAGTCAGTATCAATCCCTAGGAAGCAATCATGCAGAGGTGGTAAGAAACCAGATTTTGAGCCCACTGGATCTCCATTCCCTTAGAATGGGTTTGGAGTGTGTTCAAGGTAATTTTGGAGGAGCTTTGGGTTTCATTCATCAACAACCTCCTCCCCTTTCTTTCCTCTCCCCTCTTCACAAAAGCACCCTCGATCAGAAGAAGGATGTCTTTCTACAACAGGAGATACGGTTGCTCATCAAGAAAAAAAAGACAGTGGAGCTTGTGCAAAGACCACAATCCCAGGGTTTTAATCATTGCTTGTTTCTTATTCAGAAAGCAAACGACAAGTTGAGACCCATCATCGATTCGAGTCACCTCAACCAAATGATTGCACCTCCAAAATTCAAGATGGAGATGGCGAGATCAATCTGCCTCTTCATTCGACGGGACAAGTATGCCATCAGTCTCGATCTGACAGATGCATATTTTCATATCCCTTCTTTCCCCCACCATGTCGCAAAAATATTTCTGTTTTGCTTACCGCAACACTGTTTATCAGTTAAATGTTCTCTCCTTGGGCATCAAAAAGAGCCCTTGGGCTTTTCCAAGATTATGGATTGCATCATCACCCTGTTCCAATCAATGTAATCTCCAACGACCACAGCATACCTGCTCAACACAATCCAGAAACACATGGTAAGGTCTATTCTACCCAAGGCAGGAAGATCTTCTCACCCCATTAGATCATCTGGGCTTTCTAGTGAACTGGGAAAAGTCAGACCTCCATCCATCCCAGAATTTTATCCATCTGGGCATGGAATTTTTAACCAACTGGAATCTGGTATGTCTTCTTGTGTTTTCAGAATCGTCCAACTCATCAAGTCCATTTCCAGACTTGGAATTCAGCAAGAGAGGTTTTGCAATTCCTCAGTTTATTCAGGGCTGCAGGCCTGCTTGGCCATCCTTTTATGCACCCCTTAGAAATACCAATGCGAGCACAATGCTTTCAAGTCCCCTCAATCATCAGTCATAGTCACACCTGAGGTTCGATGACTCCAGCATCAGTGGTGCAACTCAGATTGGCTGACCATCAGAATCCAACTGGAGAAGCCCCAAGCAGAAATAATGGTATATACTAGTGTTAGTTTGCATGGTTGGGGTGCCCACCTGTTGCTGGACTTTACTACCATCAGCAGCACATGGGAGCCAGGGGAACAACCTCTACAAATCAGTATCTTAGAACTGAAGGCTGTTTTCAATGCTTTTCACTTCTGAAATTATCAACTCTGAGACAAAAGATGGTCCTCATTAGGGCCGACAACTTTCTGGTTGTAATCTCCTCAAACAGGGAAGCACCAATTCATCTGACTGTGTGTTTTTCTGATTCAGCAGTTTTTACGTTGGTGCTACAACGTCTACTTCATTGTACTAATCAGACACATTCCCAGCAGACTCATTGTCTTGGCCAACACTCTATCCAGGAGAGGTCAAGTCCTTCACATGCAATGGTCTCTCTATCAATCGGTCTTCACTTGGATTTGTGCACTTTAGGCGGCATCTGAAGATCACTCTTTGCAACAAGGTGGCTTCACAAGTTACCCACCTTCGTCTATCCAGTGACAGACCCAAAAGCTTGGGCAGTGAGTGCATTATTAACCAGTTGGGAGGGTTGTGAGCATTTGTCTTCCCTCACATGGTCCTGATACCAAAAATACTACAGAATTTATGAGGTCAGAATTGCAAGATGATTCAGATAGCCCCTTTCAGATGGGGCAAGTCCTGGGCCACCAATCTCCTCGAACTAGTGATAGATCTGCCATGGAAGATTCCAGCCAACCCAAATCTTTTCAAGTAACCACTGTCACATGTGTTCTATTCCTGCTCAGACCATCCTGTTTTCCACGCTTGGCTCCTATCGGGACAGCCTTGCAAGACAGTTTAAACCTTCAATTGTGAAGAGAATCTTGAGACCAAAAAGGTCCTCCATTCTGAAAGCTTTTGAGGGAAATTGGCATGTTTTCATGGACTGGTACCATACCAATAACACTGTTCCTGTGAGTGTCTTGGTCCCTCAACTGGCTTTTTTTCTATGGCTCTTTGAGGAAACACAGTTGGCCCAGTCTCTATCAAAGACTACTGCTCTGATATTGGACACATTCTGGCATCATGGCAGACATGTTTTTGGGCATATAAAGACCTGTCTGATCTTTTGGCCCATTTTTTTTGTCTCAATCAGCCAAAATACTTCACTCTGTTTCCAAATGGATCCAATCCTGGGTTTTAACATGACTCGATTTGTTTCAGTTTGAGCCTCCGCATGCAGGGAAAGCATGTTGCATGCCCTTTCTGTCAACCCGAACTCTTCAGTTCAGATCTGAGGTTTCATTGGTTCTCTGGACAAAACAGGCTTTCTAACCAAATTTGGCTATCATCTGTCGGTCACCAAAGAGTTGTCACTCACTTGCTTTCTTCAATAGTCAGGTTGGGAACAGCAACCATGCAAAATCCTGTTTGTGCTTTCAAGCACTACTTAAAACACAGAGAAAATCCAGACAGCAAATCAGCAAATGCCTCTTCCTTCTGGTGAGAACTGGGACACAGGACATCACCCCTCAAGCCTTTGCCTCATGACTGAAGTGGATTGCATGCTTGGTGTACTCTGATGTCTTGCCAGATCAGAGTTGCCTTGTGAAGATTACAGCTCAGAAGCTTCAAGCCATCTCAGCAAACCTCGCGTTTGAACATAACATTTTGATCCAGAATATAATAGAATCTGTTGGCTGGCATGCAGAGTCAACCTTCTCGAGTTTTTCTCTCAATAGATTTAGTGTTGCAGAGGAAAACTTTACATTTTGTTGGTCCAGTGGCGGCAGTACAGACTGCCACCAGACCCAACTAGATAAATCAATATGACCTGTTAGCTTCACTTGATTTGTGAATTTTGTAGGTACGAAGATTTCAGTATTCATCTTCTTTACCATACATTAGGGTCACAGGTTATCGTTCACATGGGGAATCCAGCTATTCTTGCCTAGAAGGATACCTGAGGTAGAGGTCGGATGCTCAGTATCGCCGCCCGCTATTGTTCTGTGATTAGGAAACATTTTTGAAGGTGAAAGCAAATTTGTATATTACATTTCTCCGAAATTACTTACCCAATCACATTGCTTAAAAACCCTCCCAACCACACTGCCATGCAAGCATCCTCATTAGTATCTCACTCAGATAAAAACTAGCAACACCTGGTGGTGCCAAGGGAGGTAATGAGCAAGAGTTATTGCCTTTGTCTATTGAAATAGATAGGAAAAGACCATTTTTGTTTGTTAGTAGGGCTGGATTCACAAGGTAGCAGGCTAATATTCCTACTGTAATGTGATTGGGTAAGTATTCTTGGAGAAACATAGTTTACTTAAAAATTTGATTTCTTATAATTTTTATCTCTAGGTATATTTCTTGCACCATATTTGCCGGCCTATAAGTCGATGCAGAGTATAAGTCGAATCAGTAGATTTGGCAAATTTTCCATCCTTCATCCATATATAAGTCAGTGCTGAGTATAAGACGAGGCCACATCAATACTTTGGATTGCGGTTACTATAAAGACTGAAATACACTGAAAATCCGAAATACACATGTATTTACATGTTCTCTGTGTATATATCGGTGTAAACACAGGAACTATGATTTGTTTTTGTTTGAATAGTAATAAAGAGCAAAATAAAATATGATTGGAGCGCTTTTGATACAAATTATTTACTTTTTCCTAGTTATAGCACTCGTCAATCGGTCGTACTTTATTGTATAGATATCATAAACAGCTGATTGTTCGTTCCGTAATGGAGATGGTATGATAAAGATTGATCATTCCAGAATGAAGGTAATCTCCGGAACAGACGGTGTAAGTAGGTTTAATTCATCTTAATCAAAAGTTAAAGTAAATATATAATATAATTTCAGCAAATACTTTTGATCCTTTTCACTCTCATTCTGTGTATTTATTACTACGATTCTCAGTTTATCTTATCTGTCGAATCAAGTACAACCGAGTGATGCCATTACATGCATGTAGCTTTAAATACGAAAAAAGTTAATAATTTACATCAAAATCACATCATATTTAATTTTGCTTTATATTATTATTCAAACAAAAACAAATCATAATTCCAGTATGTACACCAAGAACATGTAAACACATGTATTTCAGTGAGTATTTCAGTTTTTCAGTGTATTTCAGTGTTTCTAGTAACCCCTCAGATTGTCTTTTTCACTTTGTTCAACACAGCATCGCGAATTTTATCCTATCTGTAATTCAGTAACCTTTCCAGTCAAGATCATTAAATGTAACTAAAAGTATCTAATTTGTTTCCCACGAAGTATTTTTAATGTATTATGTACTTTTAGTTACATATAATGATGCTCACCCGAAAATTTGGAGAGTTACAGATAGGATTAAAAAAAAAATTGCAATGCTGTGTGGAATTAATAATAACTTCCGGTTTCATAAATATTAAAAGTATCACTTTATGCTATTTCAGATTACCAGCAATAAGGAAATTGCTTCATTAATGCTAATATGCCTTTTCCACAGTTTTATGGGGAAGAGAGATACAGAAAGAGGGATGCATATGTATTCCATCGCATTTTTCTTCTTGCACCTCATGATAGAGAGAGAGAGAGAGAGAGAGAGAGAGAGAGAGAGAGAGAGAGAGAGAGAGAGAGAGGGAGTTCAGCGCTTCATGGGTTTTTTTTGTTGTTGTTTTCTTTTTACCTTATTGTCCACATTTAGCTGAAGCTTTTGTCAAAGAGAGAAAACATTAATAAATGAAATAGTAAATTTAAATTACGAAAATACATACCATGCTCCTCCAGGGTTTAAATATTCACAATAATTGTATCCATATAGACACCATGTAGGTTAAATCCCAAGAATGACCATTTCGCATGCTGTCTGTGCTATTCTTTGCAAGTACATGTATAACGACCTCTCCATTCCCAACAAAGAAGATTTTTTTAAAAAGTCTGTGTACATTTCCTGTACTTAGGTGGCAATTGATTTTTGATCTTTGCTCATGCTATAAATTGCTGTCAGTTCCATGGCAAGTTCAAAAGATGTCACTGGCTGAGAAATTCACATGAGTAAACACCTGGCATTCCTTTCATTATATGGTATGGTATTAATAATACCCATGGGTAGCCTCATTTCCCTATTGTTAGCCTCGCTAATCTGATCTGGTCTGCCAAATCTTGATCTCACACAGGTGTTAACTTGGAATGACTGAATACAGCTGTAGCATATAATTAGCATGTAAATACCACTGCAAAATCATGTGATTCTTGTATAATGGAAGTGACAACAAAAAACTAGAAGGAATTGCTTACCTAGTGGTATTAATTGATAATGGAATATGGTACTGCACTTGTACATGAGTAAGATCAGTCATCAGGTAAGTGAACAATACAATACAGATTTACAATTGTGAGGACATATCTCTTTGTCTGTTTGTATCTCAATGGGGCATTTATATGATCATTAGGTACAAGAAGAAAATTGTGATGGAATGTCTTTGTCATGGTTATTCATCTTCTAACTTGTAAATTCTAACGCACATACATGTAATCATATTTAAACAACATATATTACAAACAATGTACATTACTGGTGCATGCTGCTTTAGCACAGTTACATCTGATTTATGTTTTTTAATACTAACAATCATGTAATTGTTTAAAATGCTTAATGTGGGATCCTATATTATTTCATACACGATATCTTCCCTAAAATGAAATATTTTTTACACATTATTTTTCATACTTTTGGAGAATTATTTTCCATACGAATAATACGATAAAGCGATTCAGATGACATAAGCCATACATAAGTTGATTTAGAATATAAGACGAAGCTAAGGTTTTCTGGTAAAAAAGTATCATCTTATAGGCCCGCAAATACAGTATAATTGGTGTTGTTTCTGTTGATGTGACTTAGGTGTCACTGTTAGGTTTCTGCATTATGTTCCTTGTCTCAGACACTGTTGCATGTTTAGTTATTAGACTTGTTAAGTGTATTGTTAAGTATATGTAATTTGATTATTTGTTTGTTAGTTTTAAATTGTTTTATTCCATTACATGTTATTGTAATGTAACATTGTCTACTGGATTTGACAAATGTTTTTTAGAAATTCAGTTCAGTTCTGTTTGACCTGACTGTTATAACATAGAAACACTGTATCTAGTTGCTGACCTTGATTCAGAACTAGTAAGGTTTCTGGTAAACAACTTTTTAAAAAAAAATTTAATTCATTCCCAGAGTAAGAACCATTGATTTCAGTTAAGGCCATACTGGGAGTACGTGATATTAGGCATGTAAAAAGCTTCTATGTTGTTCTGGAAGGGTGGCCATAGTTACCTGCTCTTCTTGCTCTGGGTACTTTTTAAGGTTTTTGGGTCATGCAGCAGTGGAGTACATGAAACAGAGCAATCCCTTTAATTCTATTGACTTTGTTAAATAAAGTGAAGTCATCCATAGTGAAGTACTGAACACTTCTGTAATGAAGTACTCAACACTTCCATAGTGAAGTACTCAACAGTGGCAGAGATGTGCCATAACAAAATCCTTTGGTAAAGGAAACTTGTCACCAATACAAATTAGAGCACATTACATTTCATGGAACTGCCTCTTGGAACTGGTTAAATTTCTTCCTGGTCAAAGGGAAAGGTTTTGTCGCATTCAGCACCAGTATATATGCAATATCCAAAAGAGAAAAATGAATTTGTTTTTGAAGCATTATTCAGCACTCAAAGTTTTAGCTAAAATGGTTGCATTTGTGACAGAAGTGTATAATTGGCAAGTGAAAATTTGTCAACTGGTTGCCCACTGGCAGCCTTCATAATCATAATGCAGCAACAAGAAAATGACATCAATTCATTCAGATTACAAGTATATACCACATTTTATGGTACAGTCATTTGGCACATGTAATTCAGCTTGCTCAGTAATCCCTGTTTGATTATGAGACTGTTTGTACGTACATTAAGTGACTAGTCTGACTTACAGCCTATAAATGAGCAGTCTCATACACGACCTTTGCAGTCAACATCAGCTAATGGTACAGATCGGGGGAAAAAAAACAGACATGGAGAGAAATACAGAAACTTTAGTTGGCAGTAACAGTACTCTTTGTCAGACTTCCACAAATACTATTATGCCTGAGGTCCATTAATGTAAATGGAGAAAAATAATTAATGGTGAAGACCCTTTTATCAGTGAATTTAAGACTAGGCAGTATGTAGCAATATAGTCTAAAGAACTCGAAATAGTGACTTTACTGTCTAGCCTGAGATTGAAACAGACATTGACCGTAGCTAATG